>CANXYC011341221.1:0-33273 GCA_948193065.1 Aleurites moluccanus
ATTTTATTAAATAAAATTTCACTTTGAAATAATTAAATTTTAAATTTTTCACTATTTATATAGTTAAAAGAATAAATAAATAATTATTTATTCTTTATATATAAACTGTTTATTTAAAATCTTATATATTTAAAATTTAAATCCTTTAAATAATTTATTCTTTTAACTAAAAAAATAGTAAAAAAAATTAAATTTAATTATTTCAAATTGAAATTTTATTTAATAAAATTATTGGGAAAAATATATTATAAATATTTTAAAAATAATTAAATTATTAATAAGTGAGTAAGAAAATAAAATTATTTAAGTTAATAATTAATATGGACTAGAATATATATATAATTAATTAAATTTACATTTGGTAAAATTATATGTGAAATTTTTTTACAATTTAGTAGCTAAATAATAATTTTTGAAAATTAAATTTATATCTAAATAATTTTTGATAAATTGATAAGTAATTATTTTTTAAGTTTTAATATATTAAAATAAAATATATTTTACAAGAATTCTATTGACTATTTATTTATAATTTTTGAACCTAAAATAAATATTTTATGAATTTTTAAATATTTAAATATATTTATAAAAATAAAAAGATAAAAAAATAAAAAAATTATTAAGAAGGAGATGTTCTGCCTCATTTTTGTAACTTATTTTCACTGTTGTTCAAAGATATATTTGCATTTTTTCCAAAAAAAAAAAAAAAAAAAAAAATTAACGAAAACGTGATTGTCTATCAACATGTTTCCTTTTTCATGTGTATGTGTGTGTATATATATAAAGTAAAAATTTAATTGACCATTATTTGGACATTTTTAGTAAATAATTCTCTTAAAAATTAGTTTTATATAGAGTTATTTTTTTTATGTCATTATATTTTTATAAATTTTAATTAAAATTTATACAAATTAATATATATATAATATTTTTTATTTTTTTTAATTAATTTATATATAATAAATTTAACTTAATACAATGCATATAAATTAATGTATGATATTATCTAACTGTTAAATAAAAGAATTAATCTAAATATATTTTTTATATTAATATATAAAATATCGAAAATTAATATTTTTAAAAATTAATAATAATTATTCACATATGTTAAGATATTGAAAGAAAATACAAATTAAAATTGCACAACTAATAATGATAAGAATTAATTATTATTTAATTTCTGAAATTTATCGAAATTAATGAAATAATATCTGTATTTTGAGAAATTCATTATTTAGTCTCATCATATAAATTGATCATTCTATCCATTTTTATATTTAAATACCTATAAAATGATCAAAATGCTCTTCACTTATATGAATTATCTCATTAATTTTGATAAATTTTATGGACTAAATAGTAATTAATTTTTAATTTTTTGATTATTTAATATGAATTTTTTAAATTCGATTTTTATAGAATTTTTTATAATTATGAAATTATATATAGAGAGAATGAGAGTGATAGATTATGAGTTTTATTTTAGAATAATGTCTTTAATCTAAAAGAAAATAAAATTATTAAAAATTATTTTCTTTTTATTTTTAATTTTTTAATAAAATTTGTAAAAAAAATAATGAAATGATCAATTTGAAATTAAAATATAAAAATTAAATGGTAAATTTTTTAAAATATATAGAACATTTTGTTAATTTCAATTAAGGACTAAATAATAATTAACTCTAATAATAATAATAATAATAATAATATAATGTAATAATTTATTTTTAATTTACTAAAAAACATGCCACATGGATTCCAGAATTCCAGAATAAAAGTGTAGGAGATCCAGATCCCTTGCTGAGCTGGCAATTAAAATAACTATGATATTATTATTTAGCCCAAAAAAAAAAAAAAAAAAATTATTGTAGTTATTATTTAAAAAAAAAAAAAAAACAAAGATAAATGTAGCAGAGTATATGAACCCAAATCCAAAGATACACCGACGACTTTGAGCTTTTCAGTTTTCTGTTGTTATCGCTAAGTAGGCGGCTCTCTACGGTTGTTATCGGTGTTCAATTCTTCGATTCATCATCGAATCACCGGAGAATCAAACGCCGGCCACTTCAAAATCTCGATCTGATCAATAGCTCGCTCTGATTTCTTTGAAAATTTCGAATCTATTCAGGTACATTATGTCTCTCTGATTGTTTGATTCTTTCACATTTGTAATGTCGCTTTATAATTTAACAATTTTAATCAAATTCGTTACCGTGATTGCTTTAGAGTTTGCAATAAATGAATGTTTTTGAGGAAATATTTGGATCTAATCAGTGACGACTGTAAGCTATAGCATTTTAATCACGGATCTGAAAGTAGATTAACAAGCAGAGTTGAAAGATAGTTTCTGTGCTACTTCTAATTATAATACAAGATTTGGAAAATGTTTTTTTTTTATACTTTGATTTGCTGTGTATGGCGGAAAACTTTGAGTAGGAAGAGAATCGTTGGCCAGTTGGGTGGAAATATAGGAGATCATTTGATAATGGCGATTATTCATGTTATCTTATCTCTTTTTTTTTTTTTTTTTCAGATTGTTGACCAATGTTTTTGATATTTGGGTGTTGATTAGGGAGGGATTTTTCTTTGAGGGTACTATACATGGTATTTGACTGGAACAAAATATTCGCATTTTCTAGTTTGTGAGAGTTTGACTGTTTGAGGTGGTGAACTGTGTGTACTATGGTTAAGGTGGAGACAAAGGAGTAGTATAGATTTGTATTGTTAATGGGTTTTTGAAAATTCTTAGATCAGTTTGAAAATGTGTTTCGAGGTTAAATAAGGAAGGGTGACTGTTTGGTTGCTGGAATAATAAAAAAATTCAGGTCGCAGTGAAGTAAAGTGAGTCTGAATTATGATTATTTGCAGCATGTCTTGAATTTGAAAGGATGTGACAATATGATGTCTGATGGAACCACAGAAGAAAGAAAGATAAACAGCAAAGTGAAGTGGATTTTTCTTAGAGCAGGAGTCTCTCATGATCTACATTTTCTTATAAGCAAGTCTAATCATTTTTGAGAAATAGGAATCTTGTTTGCTCATCATCGAAATTAATTATGAAGTAAACAAAGACTGTGATAAAGCCTTGAGCACCTTTAGGAATTAATTTTAAAGAGAGGAATGTGTGGGACCCCATTTTAAGAGGATTTGAGAGGAAATTAGCAGGATGAAAGAGGCATTACATTTCCAAAGGAGGGAAACTCACAGTTACTAGAAGTACCCTTTCCAATCTCCATCTATATTCACGTCTTTCTTGCCCATTCCTATCTTGGTACCAGAACAACAGAGAACATTTACAAGCATTTCCTTTGAGGTAACAGTGGGGAGGGATTTGAATTTATCTTTAGAAACAGGGAGTTATAGAAGATGAATCTCAGTAAGCCTCAGAGGATTATTGTTGTAAAAGATCATCTTCAGGGAAAGTTATTTTTCTAAATATGGAATGGAAAATTTGGGTATCTAATTTGGGAGGATTCATCATGGTGTGGGAGTTTGGAAATGAATTGCCATAGGTAGGATTGGAGTATTTCTTTAATCATGTGTCCTTTGGTGTGGGCAGCGGAGTATCATCTTCTCCTGCTATGACATTTTGTGTGATATATCCCCCTTAAACATTTTCAATTGCCAGATGTTTTCGTTTTGGTTACAGATGAAGATGCTTTAATGAATTTTTGTATTAGTGCTTTAAATGAGCTGGCTTTTTGGGGTACAGCAGTAGAATGGAAAGTGAAACTGTCAAATTGATCTGTAAACTCCTAACATTTGTTTTGATAATTAATATTTATGTCTTTGTTTGATTGTTTCTTGCAAGGGATAAAAGGAATATAATCTCTGAGGGGGATTAAGTGATTGCTTTTTTTTTTTTAAAAAACTGATAGTCACCACCTTACTTTAAGAAATATAGCCAGCTGGCTTAGCAATGTCAAGGTGCACTTGATTCATTGAAAGTAGAAAAGGCAAAGTCAAGTTGCTATGCTATACAGTAACTAATGCATTTAATTGCTGTTTAAAATTCAGGTGACTATTTTGTGTAACCACAAATGGCTTATATGGGAACAGAGGAGATTAAGAAAGATGTTGATGTGGGCAGTTGGTTTTCTCAATTGACCTATGATGAGTGGGTAGCAATACCTGTTTCTGGCTCACGACCATCAGCTCGTTATAAGGTGGTATTTTTTTTTTCCTAGAATTTACTCCTGATTCAAGGGTTCTTGGTTGGCCTAAACCTTCTTTTTCCAGGCAATTATTATTGTCTATTTTTTTTAAGCTGGATATTGAATTTCTTTTTCTTTATTAGTTTCAGGAACAAATACTAACCATATGATTTTTTTGCCATTCTAGCATGCTGCAGCAGTGGCTGATGAGAAACTCTATGTCTCTGGCGGAAGTCGCAATGGTCGATACCTATCTGATGTTCAGGTATTGATGATGAACCTTTTTTATGGATATGTAGTCTTTTATTGTGGTTCATGTAGTTATGTGCCATTGGATAATTTTTTGCAGGTCTTTGATCTTAGAAGTTCTGCATGGTCTAGTCTAAAACTCAAAACCGACCTGCAGGCTGACAAAGTTGAAGAAAATGGCATGCTGGAAGTTCATCCAGCCACCTCAGATCACAGTATGGTAAGAAAATATATAGACACATGCACACAGATAACCGTGTTGCCCAAGCCTCAAAGTATTCTTTTTTGTCTGACTTCTAATTGTTTGTGTGGAAATTTAATGGGTTTTCTGTTTGCCGCTGAGAAATTATTGCACTTTTATCAGGTTAAATGGGGAAACAAACTTCTTCTCCTTGGTGGGCATTCTAAGAAATCTTCTAATAGTATGATAGGTTTGTTTCTTTAAAATCCATTTTAAGAGATTCCCCAATCTCTCCTAAACTATACAGAATTGTAAACAGACTTTTGCTTGGAATCTTATTCTTTTATAATTTCTCCTTGTAGTGCGGTCCATTGATCTTGAAACAAACCTCTGTGGTGTCATAGAGACATCAGGAAAAGCTCCGGTAATTTACTCTATGAACTGCTTATTCTTATGACCATCTTTGGGCTTGCCTTCCATTTTGTGTTTGTTTTTGTTTATTTTGCTATATCATAAAGGAAAAAACTGCACCTGGAAATTTTGACGGTAAAATTCTTATATATATATATATATATATATATATATATATTTCAGATAGCTCGGGGGGGGCATTCTGCTACTCTAGTTGGTAATAGGCTGATAATCTTTGGTGGAGAAGATAGTAGCAGGAGATTGCTTAATGATTTCTACGCACTTGATCTGGAAAAGATGACTTGGCATGTCCTAGAGACAACGTAAGTGTCAATTATACTTCTTTAATTGTCTTATTACAAGTTTTCAGAAGTCTTCTGCATCATTTTGTTGTGTTTTGATAGGCAGACACCTCCAGCTCCCAGATTTGATCATACAGCTACCATACACGCAGAACGCTACCTTCTGATATTTGGTGGTTGTTCTCATTCAATATTTTTCAATGATCTTCACGTACTTGATTTGCAGACTGTAAGTGTTATTAGTTATTTATTTATTTTTGCATTTGGAAGGCATGAGGGAGTGAGATTGGGTTTTACATGGGAGTTCAGATTGTTAGGTAAATGTGGAGTTTTAATTTCGTCCTTTAGAAGTGAATTGCGATGTACTCTAAATTTGCTGGTAAGGTAACTCCATTATGATCCCTGGGTCACAGGCTCAAACCTTAGAAACAGTCTCCTTTTCAGTGCAGGGGAAACACTGCATACACATGATCCTCTGTAGAACCTGCAATGCAGGCAACCTCAGGCTCCCTTTTACTCTCATACAGTAATTTATTTGTTGAGAAGTGGATTGCTGAGGCAAAATAAATGCAGGATGCTATTGCACTTAATACAGAATATAAATTACTTGACAACTATGAATGTTGATGCCAGTTTGCCAGCTTAGTGGCAGCATGAAAGTGGCTGTTTCTGGATTTTGATACAGCTTTTTATCATATGCTCCGCTGTTGGGTTGAAATTTTTGGCATAGTTCGCAGTATGTGATGCATTAAGATGTAAGGGCTCGTCTTTCATAAATATGCTTTTGAAATTGTTACCTTGACCGACTATTGTAGGAAACTACTGTTTTGGGGTAACTAATAGCAGAATAAGTATGTGCTAGATTTTATACTGCTGAGATTTGCATTCACAACTGATCTCTCTGCCTTATCTTCTATTCATCATGATAAGGTCTCTATCCATTGCAGATGGAATGGTCCCAACCAGAAATTCAAGGTGATTTGGTGACCCCTAGGGCTGGTCATGCTGGTATAGCCATTGATGAAAACTGGTATATTGTTGGTGGTGGAGATAACAAAAATGGTACACAGAAACTTATTTGTGTGTAATATATTTGACATGCTCCTGCACTCTTTTCTGTGATGGTGACCAACCCCACTTATTTAATTTTTGTTCACAGGTTGCCCAGAAACCCTTGTGTTGAATATGTCTAAGCTTGCATGGTCAACGTTGACAAGTGTAAAGGGAAGGGATCCGCTTGCTAGTGAGGTCAGTGTGTTTCTCAAGATATGGCATTTTCAATTTTAGCTATGTTATATCGTGGCACAATCTTGGGAATGAAGTAGCAAAATATAAAGCATATGATGTATCTTGATTAGGTGAAAAACTTATGGTAAATGTTCTTGTCCTTGTGCTGTTGTTTCCAAGCTCCATGGCTTTCAAACTCTTTACATTAAGTTGCTTAGTTTTGCATAATTTGCTTAGTTTTGGTTCGTGCTTTCTGATCCCGTGATTATAAACTAGTGAAGATTTTTTTTTTTTAAATTTTTTTCATGTAGCAATCATTTCATTTTTAGTGGCATAAGACAAATTAGCAACAAAGTTCATACTCGTATCTTGCACAAGAGAGTAATTCTGTTTTCTAGTTTGTTTGTGATCAACTTAGGCACTACTTTCATACCGTGCAATATATCTAAATATAAATTTAAAAGCAGGGACTCAGTGTTTGCTCAACATTAATTGATGGAGAGAAGCATTTAGTTGCCTTTGGTGGCTATAATGGGAAATACAATAATGAGGTATGCATACAGTCACAGTTGGTGCTAGTTATGATGCCAGTATACTCCATTCTCTTTTTCTAACTTATTTTATTCTATGGTTTCCTTGACTACCATTACTTCTAGGTTTTTGTCATGAGACTCAAGCCAAGAGACATGCTCCGCCCTAAGATTTTTCAGTCACCAGCAGCAGCTGCAGCAGCAGCTTCCGTAACTGCTGCATATGCCTTGGCCAAATCAGAAAAGTTGGATTTCTCAAACATATATTTGAACTCTAAAGCAGTTGAAAGCAAACCATCTGAGCAAGATATAACAATTGAAATTGATGCTATTAAAGAAGACAAAAAGGTGTTGGAACTGTCACTTGCAGAAGTCAGAGCAGAAAATTCTCGGCTTAGGGAAAAAGTTGATGAAGTTAACAGTACTCATGCTGAATTATCCAAGGTATGCTCTCAAAGCCGTGCTTTCACAAGGGAATTGTTTTCGATTTAATGACACTAGTTTATTCTAACATCATTTTGATATTTTTTTTTCTTTTAGGAACTTCATTCTGTCCAAGGTCAACTCGTGGCTGAGAGATCAAGATGCTTTAAGTTGGAGGTTTTTTCTTGTTTTCTCATATCCTCATATATATATATATATATCTTTGATGATCAATTGGGTCATAGTCAATTCATTTTGGGTAATGTTAATTTCTAGGCACAAATTGCTGAATTACAAAAGATGTTAGAATCGCTGCAGTCCATAGAGAATGAAGTACAAATACTCAGGAGACAGAAGTCTGCACTGGAGCAGGAGATGGAGCATAATGCAACTGCACAGAGACAAGGTTCTGGAGGTGTCTGGCGATGGATAGCTGGGTAAATTAATAAACCAAAAGAGTTGTAAGGTCAGCACCTCAAAATTGCGCAAAAGATTTAATCAGACAATATTCTCTGAAACTAACATGAGCAATGTGGTCCTAAGCTGCAGCAGATTCACAGCTGTGCTTTCTCGAAGGTCTGTGGTTTATGTGTGGTGCATATATGCACTTGGTTGTTGCTATATTTAACTGTTTTTTCAGAGATTATTAGATGAGTCTAGACCGGATAAACCATATAGTCCGGTTGGTCATTTTTTCCTCTACATTGAATTTGTAATTTCTTTGATTTTTCTTTGTTCATTATATCATGTCCAAGGATTTTGGTTTGCTCCTGCACCTCAGCCTGATTATTTTTTATTCCATTTATTGTTGTATAAGTACATCAACCTGAAATTTGTCATAGAACGATATGGATTTCATATAAATGTTATATGTTAAATAAACAGCTCTGATGGTTAGTGAAATAGGGTTTTGTTTAATGACTCGTGGTGTAGAGGGATTACATGTGATATGGAGGAAATCAATTCTCATAAAGTAGTTCAGTGATATTTCATGCTTCTCTACAGATACGGGGGTTTCAGTTGCAGTTCAGTATTAACCCAGTTTGACTATCCGTACTGTATGTAAAAAGCATGGTTTCAAATTTTATTAATTAAAATCTATTAATATTAACTTTATTAAAGAAATAAATAAATTTAGATTAATTTTGGTAAAACAATTTGAAGAATAGTAATTATGCTGAAATTGAAGTTTAATAAGCATGAGTGAAATTAACCTGATAAATCGGCCATGTTTAGCCCTTTATCTAGGCACAAAACCACAAAGTAGTGTGTGAAAATCATGTCTGTAAACTGTAATATAATGAAAATGAAATAAAATAATATGTAAAAAATTTATTTCATTACATTCCAATGCGGCAAACTTCTACCAAACTATTTTGTGCTGCTACTTTTATTCCTGGGAAGAACTACAGTTTTGAAATGACTTGCTGTTGGCTGTGTGAAACAAGCTCCTTCCTCAGGATTTTGCCTGCAGCTGATTTGGGAATGGCACTGATGAAACCAACTCTCCTAACTTTCTTGTATGGAGCAACCTGAGTTTTGCATGTAAAACAGAATTAGAGAATCCCAATCTCAAAGTTCTAAGGAAAGAAGATCTAAGAAGCTGTAAGATTAACCTGACTGGCAACAAATTGAATCACTTGTTCTTCAGTGAGTTCAGAACCAGTTGC
Source organism: Aleurites moluccanus (assembly GCA_948193065.1). Lineage (NCBI taxonomy): Eukaryota > Viridiplantae > Streptophyta > Magnoliopsida > Malpighiales > Euphorbiaceae > Aleurites > Aleurites moluccanus. The sequence goes on from CANXYC011341221.1 coordinate 9,151, forward strand.
TCTCACAACATATGCCATCGGTATTTGCCCTGCTTCTTCATCTTCAAGACTGCAAATAGCTTCTTATTAATAGATAAACAAGTAGATATACGTGTGCTTGCGCATATAAACACACACACACACAAATAGATGACAAGGAAACTCACGGTATAACTGCTGCATCAAGTACTTGGGGATGATTTAGAAGTATTGCTTCCAGTTCTGCTGGAGCTACCTGCACTTAGCATCACACCATATTTGAGGAAACAATTCTGGATTATTGGAAATATTCACTTAATTAACGATATCAGTGCACAAGTTAATGACGCTTGACCTGATAAACAGAATTGTGGAAAGAGTAACTGATGGAAGATAAAAAAAATTATCGCCAATCTGGTATTTTGACTGAAGATTCTGCATAGAGGTAGAGTTATAGAATGGGTACAGGAGTTGACTCTGATGATTAAGTTAGATTCAGGAGATATTTTTGCCAATTATACTGTTACTTTGTCAAAATATCTCTGAAATCTAATTTAATTATCGGAGTGGGCTTACTGACTCACCTTCAGCTCCTATTCCAACTCTCTCACTATGCAGGATCCTAAGCAAGAAGACTGAACACTAGAGTGAATTTTGTATTCTCTCTCTCTTTCTCTCTCTCTCTCTCTATATATATATACCTGATAACCATTGTGCTTAATAAGCTCCTTAACCCTATCAACAATATGAAGAAATCCTTCTTCATCGAAATAACCAAGATCACCAGTTTTTAGCCACCCATCTGAATTAAGCGTTGCAGCTGTTGCTTCGCTATTTCGCAGATATCCTTTCATAATAGTAGAGCTCTTTAACCATACCTCTCCTTCTCTACATGGTGGCAATGCTAATCCTGTTTCAATATCTACTATCTTAGCATTAAAAGTTGGCACTAATCTTCCACAGGAACCTGGATGTGCCTTAGCATCCTCATCGGAGACAAAAAAGGTTGCAGCAGCGCAGGTTTCTGTTAACCCATATCCTTGCCTTAGCTCCATCCATGGAAACCTCTTCCTAAACTCTTCACTCAGTTCCTTACTCAAAGGGGCAGCCCCAGAACCAACTCTCCTTAAAGATGACAAATTACACTTAATTTTACTTGCATATTTAACTAGCCCAAGTATTACTGGAGGCACTGCAGGTAAATTATTAATTTGATGATTTTCAATTGCATCAAGCATATTTTGTAGATCAAATTTTTGCATTAACACAGTAGTAATCCCTGCACAGAACAAGCCTAAACCAAAAAACGCAAGCCCGTAGATGTGAAACATGGGAATGAAGCACAAGAATGTATCATTCTGAGAACAAGTTGCATACACTGACCATTTCAGGAGTGTCATTATAGCTATGAAATTAGAATGCGTTAGTATCACTCCTTTACTTATGCCTGTAGTTCCTGAAGAATATAGTATAGCTGCAGTGTCCGATTGGGTTATTTTAACTTGTGGGAACTCTAGAGGATCACAACATTCGGTTAGTTCTTCGATTGATATAGAATTGTTGTTGGATGTTCGAGTTGTAAGTAGTGTAGGCACCCCATTTCGTTTCAGCTTGTGCATTTCTTCAGGTGCTGCAATGATAAGTTTAGCACCTGAGTCAAGTATCTGTTTAGCAATTTCTGATTCTGTATTTATTGGGTTAGCAGGACTCAGGATTGCTCCAATAGAAAATATGGCTAGGCAAATTGTTGGGTATAGGATCGAGTTCGGTGACAGAAGGAACACAACATCTCCTTTTCGAACTCCGAGACCATGATACAAGCCAGAAGCAAGGGCTCGGATTGACCGGTGGAGTTGTGCATAGGTGACTTGATGATTAGTAACTGAATCAACAAGTGCAATTCTTGATTCAGCATGGTCAGGATGGGGAAATTGGGATAACACATAACTAGATGTGTCTAAGTCATATCTAGTGGGAATTTGTAAATTGTCACCAAGTTGGTGTAGTGAATGGTAAATTCCGGTGCCTAAATCAAAACCACTGTTATCAGACCGTGCTCGTTGAGCCTTGCCGGCTTTCTCCTCAACAGCTGTTGGCCATGATTCTTCAACAGACATTTTTGATGAATCTGGTAAGCTGAAGAATTGTTCTAAACTTGACCTTGTAGAATCATATATAAGCATAGTTTAATTGGCATAGATTATATAGCATATATAAGCAAAATTTAATTGGGATTAGTCTAAGTCGGAAATGGACATAAACATAGTTAAATTCGTCAATTATGGATTTAATTAAAGTAATTATTTGTGCTAAGTAGCCGGCTAGGACCATATAATAATGGTAACAAAGGACATGAAAGTCACAAGAAATTACAGGTACATATGACTTGTAAAGGTGCCGCCCAAGAAATTATAGTATATAAAATTTTTTAGGTGATTAAACTCATGTAATGTCAAGACAATTAAGTTTGTTAATTAACATTTGGGAACTACACTCATTGCTTTACATATTTGACAATGGCTATAGGGAATTTAGCATATATGTAGGCCTAATTATGTCATTGGCAAAGAGAAAAATATATGAACTAGATAGAAGAACTTTATATGTTTATGTCCTTGGCAAGTACACATGGAAGGTGAAATGACTTGAATAGATAAATTTATCATAAAATTTGCATGTTTTTATAATTATATTTTTTTCCGTCAATTCTATGCTGAAATTAAAATTTGAAAATTACCAACAGAAAGTGACATTATACTATTGAAAATAAAACAATTAAATAAAAATGAGTAGATATATATGCTAGCAATTTAGTGGAACGTATAAATTTCACTGAAGACATACTCTAAAATAATATAATCATATAAATATTTAAATATTTGGGTACCTTCCTAAATTTAGTATCACTATACTATCATTACAATATTTTTTAATTTTCGTATTAACACCTTAATGATGCATTAAGCAAGCTCATGGAGGATGTCACCTCAACAAATAAAAAAATTTATTAATTTATAAATTTTTTTTATTTGACTCACTTGAAACTAACTTTTTTAATAAAATATTTTTCGTCTTATTTAAATTCAACTTTTTATATATAATTTTTTTTATCTACTCCAAATTAATTTTCTAATTTATTCTTGAGTAAGCTAATTATTTTATTTGTAATTTTAATTATATCTATTTTTGGATTTTTCATTACTATCTAATCATCATCATCATATCTATTCTTGGAAAGTTATGTTTGATTTTTGTAATCATAAGCCTAGCCCAAGTTTCATAGACCTAAAAATAAAAGAAAAACCAAGATTATATTTATTTATTTTTTGAGGAATGAAAAAATCATGGTTTTGAAACACTTCAAGGAAAAAATAAAATCATACAATTTTTTTCTTCTTTCTTAGATCGGCGTGGTCCTTAAAAGTTAAGGGTTTGAGTCACCTTGCATAAGCAACTTTAGCCCTTTGGTGGTACCAAAACGAGATATAGACATCCTTGGAATTACCTATTTGAATGTTATTGTACATCAATAGTCCCGAGGCTTAGGCTCTCTTTCAAAATTCTCATTAGAAAACAACCATAATGATAAGAAAAATAAACCCTCCACAATGTGATGATGTTCAAGTTTTGGATCTTGACTTTTTGAATAATTTTGCTGAATTATAAATTCATAATATCTACTGCTTTTTATAAGACAATTTCTATTGGTTCTGAACGGAAGGTCAATATTCACGCTATCATCTAAATTCTTGAGTCAGAAGATGAAAAATTGCTTCCTAAAGCTAGGTGTGAATTGACAATATAGTTTGTACCTATTTGGGTCCTATCCCAGCAAAATGGAGAGGGATGTGTGTAAGTGGTCAGATCCATGTGTCGTCTGCTGTGGGAAGAGAAAGAAGGAGAAGGTATGGTGGGGATTAAAATGAAAAGAGAGAGAGAGAAAATAGAAAATTTGAGTGAGGGTTTGGAGGTTAAAATAGCGGGAAGCGCCATGGAATCACTCAAGGAGGAGCTATGTGATCGAAAAAAGAATAATGTTTAAATTATTTGATGAAAATGATTATTTTTAAATTTTAATTATTTTAAACAATTCGTCTTATCTTTAAGCGTGTTATCATTTTCTACCTGTCATACAACATTGTTTTTGTTGATGGCATTGGAGTTATTGTGACAGTATTTGTTGTCATTTTAAATATCATTTTATTTTTGAACTTTTTGAATGTAATTAATATCATAAAATATTAATTTGTGATGAAACATAAATTAAGGAAAAAGAATAGAGAGAGAATATCAGATTTTCTGGAAATTAGCTTTGATTAATGTAATTTTTATCTATAAATATAAATGAAAGGAAAATATAACATTAAGCTCCTGCATTTTACCTTTCTTTCTTTGCATTTGATATTAGTGGTATCAGAGCCTTCTCTGATCTTAGAGGGGCAAAATTTGAGAGAAAACTAGTCAGGAACCTTCCTAGCAAAAACATAGATTTTCTCAAATGTCTTGCTAGTGGAACACCTCCTGTGTTTATAGGAGAAAATTATCATGTGTGGGTTGTGAAAATGAAAGCTTACGTGAGAGCTTATGATTTGTGGCAAGTGGTTGAATCCGAGAGGAATGATCTTGAACTACTAGAAAATCCTACTTTATGACAGATCAAACACCATGCATATAAGAAAACTAAAAAATATAAAGCTTTGTCAATAATTCATTCTGCTGTGAATGAATCTATCTTCTAAAAAATTATGGCTTGTGATACAGCCAAAGAAGCTTGGGATAAGATTAAAGAAGAGTTTCAAAGGAACCAAAAGACATTGCGGATTCTAATTCTGAATTTGAAAAGAGAATTTGAACTTCTCAAAATGAAGGATTCAAAATTGATAAAGGAATATGTTGACAAAGTAATGAAGGTTGTCAACCATATTAGATTGCTTGGGGAGACTCTCTCTGAACAAAAAGTTGTGGAGAAAGTTCTTGTAAGCTTGTCAGAGAAGTTTGAATATAAGATTTCCTCCTTGGAAGATTCATGGGATATTTCCCAGCTCATTTTAATTGAGCTTTCAAACTCTTTGCAAGCAGTGGAGCAGAGAAAGAACTTTAGGCAACAAGAAGCTATTGAAGGTGCTCTTGTAGCAAGCCAAAAAGGGAGATCTCAATTAGGAGGAAGACAAAGTAAACAAGTTGGAAATAAACAAGATAATGAGAAGAAAGAAACACAAGAAAACAAGAGTGGAAAGAAGGGGAAGTACAAACCTTGCAATAAAAAGAGGCATTCACCAAATTGGTGTTGGTTTAGGCCTGGCATACAATGCAGGGCCTGCAAACAATTTGGGCATGTAAAGAAGGTTTGCAAGAACAATTCTGATCAACAAAACAAAAACTAGGCTCAAACAGCAGAAGAGGAGCAACAACTAGATGAGAAAATGTTTGTAGCAATCTATTATGAAGCAAGATGTAATGCTAGTGCTTGGATGATAGATTGTGGGTGTACAAACCACATGACAGCAAATGCAAACATCTTCAAACAGCTTGACAAATGTTACTCTTTAAGAGTTAAAATTGGAAATGGAGAGTAAGTGTAATTCAAGGGCAGAGGTACAGTTGCTGTGGAAACTCCATCAGGTACAAAACTTATTCTTGATGTGTTGTATGTGCCTAAAATAGATCACAATTTGATAAGTGTTGGGCAATTGCTTGAAAAGAATTACATGTTATTATTCAAAAATATGTCATGTATCATTTTTAATCCAGATGGTACTGAGTTTATGGCTGTTAAAATGAAGCATATAAGTTTTTCCTTGGATTGGAAACAACCAAACTTACGTGCCTTTATTAGCTTAGTTGATGAAACCTTACTTTGGCACAAAAGATTTGTCCATTTTAATGTTTCTTCATTAAAACTTATGCATACTCAGCAAATGGTTGTTGATTTTCGTGCCATAAGTAATCAAGAAGGTGTGTGTAAAGTTTGTTAGTTGGGAAAACAAGCTAGGCTGCCTTTTTCCAAAACTTAGACATGAAGAGCAACTGAGAAATTATAGCTCATCCATACTGATATGTGTGGTCCAATAAGTATGTCTTCATTGAATAACAACAAGTACTTTATATTATTTATAGATGATTGTACGAGGATGACATGGATTTATTTCATGAAACAAAAATCTGAAACTTCTTATCTATTTCAAAACTTTAAAAGGTTGATGGAGAATGAATATAGTTGCAGAATTAAAGCCATAAGGAGTAATAATGGAGCTGAACATAGCTGTGAGTAGTTTGCAAAAGTGTGCAATGAAGTTGGAATCAAGCATCAATTCATAGATCCTTATACCCCTCAACAAAATGGGGTGAGTGAAAGAAAGAATATGACAATAATGGAGATGGCAATGTGTCTCATGGTATAGAGTAAGTTGCCCAAAGTCTTTTGGGTTGAAGCTGCAAATACAATAGTATATTTGCTTAATTGGCTCCCCACAAGAGCCTTAACTCATCAAACTCCTTATGAAGCTTGGCATAGAGTGAAACCACAAGTCAATCACCTAAAAATATTTGGAAGCATTTGTTATGTTCATGTTTCAAATGTAAAAAGGACCAAGTTGAGTGAAAAGGCAGATGTAGGAATTTTGGTGGGTTATAGCAGCAATGCCAAAGCCCATAGAATTTATAGTTTGAAGTCAAAGAAAATTGTTGCTTGTAGAGATGTTGTTGTTGATGAGCAAGTCTACTAGAATTGGGAAGCTAAAACTGTTAAAAATAAGCAAATTCAAGAGATTTTACCCCAAAAACAAGATGCAACTCAAATGGATGAAGCTGATGTTATGAGTGTTAATTCAGAAAATGAGGTTATTAAAACCAAAACACTTGTTGATATATACAACATGTGTAATATAGCAGTGGTAGAACCAAAAGACTTTGAAGAGACAATAAAATCACCAAATTGAAAGGCTACAATGGAGGAGGAGCTTAAAATGATTAGAAAAAATAAAACTTGGGTTCTAGTTGACAGACCAGCTAGTAAAAGAGTCATAGAAGTCAAATGGGTATTCAAAACTAAGCTCAACTCTGATGGTTCAGTCAACAAACTCAAGGCTAGGCTGGTGGTTAAGGGTTACTTTCAACAATATGGGATTGATTTCTCTGAAACCTTTGCACCTATGGCAAGGCATGACGCCATTAGACTCCTACTGTCAATTGCAGCTCAAAAAGGTTGGAAAATATTCCAGCTTGATGTTAAATCTGCCTTTTTAAATTGAATCTTAGAAGAAGAAGTGTTCATTGAACAACCATTCGGGTATGCTGTAAAAGGACAAGAAGAGAAGGTTTGCCTGTTGAAAAAGGCTTTATATGGCCTCAAACAGGCTCCTAGAGCCTGGTACAACAAGATTGATGCTTACTTGATGTATCTTGGGTTCAAGAGAAGTCTTAGTGAAGCTACTTTGTATGTAAAGAAAGACGAAATTGATTTGCTAATCATCTCACTTTATGTTGATGATTTGCTAGTGACAGGCAGTAATGTTGATTATGTTTTGGAATTCAAAATGAAGATGGAGAAAGAGTTTGAAATGACTAATCTTGGTGAGATATCATTGTTCCTTGGCATGGAAGTGATCCAATCAGAAAATAAAATCTTTATATGCCAAGAAAAGTATGCAAATGAAGTTATAAGAAGTTTGGGATGCAAAATTGTAAGGCTGCAAATACTCCATTGTCTCAAAAAGAAAAACTTAAAAAAGGAGATGGAACAAATTTTGTTGATGCTGGAATGTATAGGAGTTTGGTTGGTTGTTTGCTATACTTGAAAGCCACAAGACTTGACATCATGTGTGCAACCACTCCTTAATATCATACTTAAGTATTTTACTCCGATCTTTTTACGGATACAAGATCAAACCCAAGTATTTAGACTCACATTCAAACCTTATAAAGTATTTTCACAGGCTCACACTTAAACCTTTGCAAGTGTTTTCACAGACTCACACTCAAACTTATACAAATAAACCAATTCAACAACTAATATTTATGCCTACATCCATTCCTTAAAATCACACTTGAGTATTTTACTCTGATCTTTTTACCGGTGTAAAATCAAACCCAAGTGTTTAGACTCACATTCAAACTTTATAAAATATTTTCACAGGCTCACACTTAAACCTTTGCAAGTGTTTTCACATACTCACACTCAAACTTATACAAATAAACCAATTCAACAACTAATATTTATGCCTACATCCACTCCTTAAAATCACACTTGAGTATCTTACTCCGATTTTTTACGGGTGTAAAATCAAACCCAAGTGTTTAGACTCACATTCAAACCTTATAAAGTATTTTCACAGGCTCACACTTAAACCTTTGCAAGTGTTTCAACATACTCACACTCAAACTTATACAAATAAACCAATTCAATAACTAATATTTATGCCTACATCCACTGCTTAAAATCACACTTGAGTATTTTACTCCGATCTTTTTACGGGTGTAAGATCAAACCCAAGTGTTTAGACTCACATTCAAACCTTATAAATTATTTTCACAGGCTCACACTTAAATCTTTGCAAATATTTTCACTTTTGAAGGTCACTTTTCTCTGTATATTTTTAAGTCCACCCCTTAACTAGCATAGCATTAAGTTCTTAAGAAAAAATATATCCTTAAAAAAAAAAGTTCCCATCATCCTAATACTTCCTTCCATTTTCCCTTTTCTGATTTTTTAAAGAAAATTAAAAGAAAGTACTTGAAGGTGATTAAAATAAAGTATTTTAGTCCTTGAGAAGTCTGATAAATAATACTTCCTCTCTTTTTTTTCTCTTATTTCCTTAATACCGAAATAAAGAAGTTACCTTTCATAGTATTTATATGGATTTTTCTAATAAGTATCCTTAATATACTCGTTAAAAGCAGTCATTTTAGATAAATTATAGTTATAAATTAATTATGTCAGATAAATATAAAAATACATTTAATGTGAAAAAAATATTTTATTATAATTATTATCATGTTAAGTGATATGTTAGAGTTATAATTGTTCAATCATTTATTTTATTTTTAAATTTATTTATTAAATTTAATCTAAATTTTTATTTCGAATGCTATAGTATTTTTGTATATATAACGAAAGTTATAGTTAGCAACCCTCTCACACCATTAGATCTTATCAAGCCTATATAATTCTAGCTCCCCCAGTTCATAGTCCAATGATAAGAATATATAAGGTAAGTCTTAATTTTGATTTAGATATAGATCTTTTTTTTTTTTGGGTTTTAAACATATAAATTAATCATATACAAAATCTAAATTTTTGTATACAAAATTAAAAAATCTTAATTATAAACAAGATTACATTGTGAGCTAATTAAACTATAATTGGTTTTGTGCAGTGAAAATGTTCCCAAACAGTTATACTATGTTTTGTGCAACTTTGGCTTCTCTAACATTTTTTGCAATTGGTTATGGTGAGTTCTCTAATCTCTGTCTCTTTTATTTCATTTGCTCATTCTTTTTTATTTTTAAATACATTTACCATCATAAAATTTTATTGGATACCTCAAATTTTATTTGTCTACATTGAACTTTTAATTTTTTATTATTTTTCGCATTGAGAACTTTTTGCATAGTAAAAACAAAATTAATAAGAAATTATATAATGACAATGTATAAATTATTAAAATATTTTATTATTATAAAAAATTATATTATTTGTATATAAAATTTGAAAAAAATTTAGTCATGCAAAAGTGAGACTTTCTTTTTTATATATATAACTTTGAAAATTTTCATTATGAAAAATTAATATAATTTTTTTTAATTTTTAAACTGATATTACAAAATTTCTCATCAATTTTATTTTTATCATTAAAAAAAATTTCTCAATATGCACAAATAATATTTTAGAAGCTCAATAGATAAAAGATGATAAGTAAAGAGGTTTCAGAAAGGATTTTTCCAATTTTTAATTGAATTTACTTTTCTCACTATAAATTCTATTACCATTTTATATATGCTGGAAAAAAGGGATGGCATAGATATTTATATATAATTTCTCTTATATGTGCTTTAAGAAAAGTATGCAAATGAAGTTATAAGAAGTTTGGGATGTAAAATTGTAAGGCTGCAAATACTCCATTGTCTCAGAAAGAAAAATTTAAAAAAGAAGATGGAATAAATTTTGTTGATGCTGGAATGTATAGGAGTTTGGTTGGTTGTTTGCTATACTTGAAAGTCACAAGACCTGACATCATGTTTGCAACCAACATGTTGTCAAGGTTTATGCACACTCCAACACAAAAGTACTACCAAGCAACAAAAAGGGTACTTAGGTATATAAAAGGAACAACAGATTATGGAGTGAGGTATAAAAGGGAAGAAAATATCAAATTAGTTGGTTATGTTGATAGTGATTGGGGTGGATCAGTTGATGACATGAAAAGCACCACTGGGTATGTTTTTTCTATTGGGACAGGAATGGTGTGTTGGAATTCAAGGAAGCAAGAAATTGTAGCTCAATCAACAACAAAAGTATAGTATATAGTTGTTGTTGTTGTTGCTGTTAACCAATGCATTTGGTTTAGAAAAATTATGCAAGATTTGAAGCTTAAACAAGTGGAAGCCACTAAAATTTCTTCTGACAATCAATCAGCAATAGCTATGGCCAAAAATCATGTCTTTCATGGTAGAACTAAACATATCAAGATCAAATTTCGCTCATTTAGAGAAACAAAATAAAATAGAGAGGTGAAAATGGTATATTGCATCTCTGAAGAACAGATAGCTGACATTCTAACCAAAACTCTGCCAAAAGGAAGGTTCAAAAGGCTGGTTGAGAAGCTGGGAGTTCACACAAGTCTGTAAAAGAGGAGTGTTGATGGCATTGGAGCTGCTGTGACAATACTTGTTGTCACTTTAAATATCATTTTGTTTTTATGTTTTTTGAATGTAATTAATGTCAAAAAATACTAATTTGTGGTGAAGCTTAAATTAAGAAAAAAGAATGGAGATAGAATTCCAGATTTTTTGGAAATTAACTTTAATTAATGTAATTTTTATTTATAAATATAAATAAAAAGAGAACAGAGTATTAAGCTCCTGCATTTTTACCTTTCTTTCTTTGCATTTGATATCAGTTTTATACTTAATTGATTTCTATTGATAATTCAAGTTAATCTTTGGATTATCCCATCTCCTCTTTCCTTCTCTCTCACAAAGATTAACTGATAATGTTAGAAATGCCTTAGAAATTGTTGTTACATTGGTTATTGCAGTCGTCATGTTTGAATGGTTGTTTCAATTTTGAATAAGGATATCAATTATTGTTGATCTTTAGATTTTTTTCTTTTTTAATTTGTTGCTAATTTGAAGGCCATATTTGTTGCTATTTCTGTTAAAAATTTCATATATTTAAAGCACTTTCAATTCAATAAAAATGGTGAGAGTTTTCGGTCTCATTTTATACTCCCCCTTTGCAATCAATTTAGTTAAAAACATCAACATATGGTATTACAGCTTCTCTTCTTAAGGGATCTATGGCAAACCAATAGTGGATTGAGTAGGATTTTTTTCTTTGAAGTTTTAATTAATGGCCTCCAAACAATTTGCACCTGTTTTAACTCCTATACTCACTAGTGAAAACTACAAGTATGGGCTGTTAAGATGACTGCCTATTTGCAGGAATGGGGTCTTTGGAATATAGTAATAGAAGATTTTAAAATTCTAACAGCCTGAAATTCCCACAATGCAACAAATCAAAATGCATCAGGAATAAACATAAAAAAAAAAATTCAAGGAAAAAATGTGTCTATATTTGGCTGTGTATGAAAATCTATTCATTCAAATTATGAATTTTGAAACAACATTTCAAATATGGCAATACCTCCAAACTGAGTTTCAAGGTAATGCAACAACAAGAAATATATGTGTTCTGAACCGCAAAAGAGAATTTGAGATGTAAAGGTGAAAGACTCCAAGATTGCAAATGAGTATGCAAATAGGTTGATCGAGATTGTATATAAACTCACACTGCTTGGTGAAATGGTGCACAACAATAGAGCAATTGAGAAACTTATGGTCACTTTACTAGAGATGTTTGAAGCTAAGATTTTTGCGCTGGAGAAAATCAAAGACCTTACACAAAACACATTGACAGAGCTTTTTAATACTTTGGAGGCTCATGAGCAAAGAAAACTTTTTAGAGAATACGTTATGTTGGAAGGAGCCTTGCTGGCCAAACTACAAATCTATGAAGGAGGCAAAAGCAAGAAGGAGGCTGGAGCTGGATACAACAACAACAAAGTAGGAACTTACCCTCAATGCCAACATTGCAAAAATATAAATCATGCTCAATATAAGTGTTAGTGGAGGTCTGACATCAAGTACATAAAGTGCAATCAGTTAAGACACATAGAGAAGGTATGTAGAAGTGAATAACAACATGAAAATAAAGCTAATATGGTTGACCAATAGGAGGAGAAGCAACTATTTGTAGCTTCATGCTATGCAAATAATATCTCTAATGAGTGTTGGCTTGTAGATAGTGGTTGTACAGGCCACATGACTTATGATAAAGAGTTATTAGAGAGCTTGATAAGTTAGTAGTTTCCTAGGTCAGAGTATGCAATGGTAACTATATTGCAGTTAAAAGCACAATGATAGTTACCATTGAGTACAAAACTAATCTCATATATTTTATATGTACCTGAAATTGACCAACATTGACCAAAATCTACTAAGTGTTGGTCAACTATTGGAGAAATGCTATAAGGTATTTTTTTGAAGACAAAATATGTATGATAAGAGATGTAGATGACTATGATGTGTTTAAAATTAAAATGAGAGGCAAAAGCTTCTCTCTAGATCTAATGGAAAAATAGCCATATTAAAGAGGAAAGCTCATACATGCTAACAGGTCCAAGCCTGCCCAAGCTAAAAACCAAGTCCAGCAATAGGTAGTAAAACAACCCACTAATGAAAAACCCATAAATATGAAGTAATGCCTACAACAATAGCTACAAATGAAGATGCCCATAACATATACGAAACCCAAAAAGAAGCAAAAGAACAAGAGGAGACTACAAATTTTTGTTGATAACCATGCTATTATATCTATGTCAAACAATCCAATTTTCTATGGGAAAATAAAATATTTTAAAATTAAACTCTACTTTCTTAGGAAGTACAAAAAGAAGAAGAAGGTCTATTACTTCATTGCAAAATAAAAAATCATATTGCTGATGTTGCTGACAAAAGCACTTCCTAAAGCAAGATTTGAATCTTTAATAGCCATATTGGGTGTTTGTAACATCAAAGGCAAGGAGTGTTAGAAATGCCTTAAAAGTTGTTGTTACATTGGGTATTACAACTATCATGTTTGAATAGTTGCTTTGATTTTGAATAAGGATATCAGCTATTGTTGATCTTTAGTATCTTTTTTTATTTGTTGCTGATTTGAAGGCCATATTTGTTGGTAATTCTTTTAAGATTTTTATATATTTAACGCACTTTTAATTCAATAAAAATGTGTAAGAGTTTTCAGTCTCATTTTATATTCTCGCTCTTGCTGTTTATTTTGTTAAAAACATCAACATAAGAAGCCCATATGGAGGGAAATAGGGCCGGCCCAATAGAAGCAGCAAATGGAGAAGCCCAAACATGGATGGAAAACTCACTTGAGATGGAACAACAGACCCAAATGAGTACACTCTTCATGAAGACCAAGCAAAAGTTGTAGCTCACGATCAAATTTGGAACAATTGGTAATGAAATCTATCCTCCATTTTGCAATGGATCACTTGCAAAAATGCATATACCATATTCTTTCTTAAAGAACTTTGTGAATGCTAGTAATAAAAACTGAAAAATTTGAATTCATTTGCTTTACAATTGAAGGGTACACAAACTTATATCACAATCAGTGTTAAAATTGTTATTCTAAAATCATTTTACGAGCTGTGTTTCTCCTAACTAAAGAGCATGAAAGCATAAATCCCACCATCCAAGTTGACACTTTGACATATCACACCAACAATGGCCAAAATGTTCAGTAGTATCCAGTAAATCAATCCACGTTTCATAAAAATCTGCAACATGCAAAATTAAATAAGAACATCAAGCTATGCATCAAAGTTGGACTCTCCATTTGATGCTGAAATGTATTTCTCTAGTCAAAGCTATCCATTAATAGTCAATGGCTAACCATACTCTAAACAATTGAGATCGAACCCATGGCCATTGAATAACTTCCAAGTCTAAAATTTGAATTTACATGGCCATGGATATTGGTGAAAGTATCCTAAAATTTGTGAGCTTAGTGGTTCGGTTGTCGCAGCTAGTCGAGTGCTACTAGGAGAATTTGCGTCCCTGCTAGTGTACGGACTAGGAGAATTTATAGAGAAAGGCGAGAAATTGTTGTTGCAAATTTGGAGGAGACTTGCTATTTTTTATAGATTGCCTTGAATTCATATTATTGGTATCTATTGAAGTAGTTTGCAGGCACAACAACATTGTGCCGACCATCAACGATGTGGAAGGATGATTACTTTTTTAAAAAATAAAAACAACTATCACATAAATAGAAACTCTCTGGGAGAGTGCAAACAGATGGAAGACAAAAAAGCAAAAAAAGAATTATGAAGTGTGTATATATATATGTAAAGATGTGTCACATTATAAGCAATATACTATATACATCCTCCATTTAGAAGCAATATACTATATACATCCTCCATTTCTAATCTTTAGAGCTTTCACAGTGATTTACACTCTATGAATGTAATAGCTCATGTCACATCATCATTTTATTACATCATTTTTTATTATACTTTATCTCAGAATGAATTATACTCTAAAAGTATAATAGCATGGGTCTACATAATTTTTTTAAAAAAAATTTTCAAGATTATAAAGGACCCATATAATTCAACTTTTTATTTTTTTATTTTATTACACATTATAATATATATTATATGATTAATCATTATATTTTCACATTACATTCTCACAATAGCAAGAATATAATGAGTGATTGTAATACAGACTTATTCCACTCTCCATTAACCAATTGGAGATGCTTTTATTGCTTTTAATTTTTGTTATCGTTGCTTATTCAACAAGAAGTATCAAAACTGACTATATCAGTGAGAGAGAGAGGGTCTAACTTTGTTGGGCCTTGTGATGCTAAACACCCACCTCACTCCAGAGATTACAATATGATTTTATTTTTGGGCGTAGATCTTTAATGCTCATGTGCATTTATTATTATTTAGCCTTGTGATGTGGTAAAAATAAATTAAAATAATATTTAGTCAACAGTTCGTTAATTATTTAGATATAAAATTACGTAAAATATTTTTATGTAATCGTTAAATGAGGTTGAATGATATTTAAATAACATGATATTTATTAACCCTATAAGCTAACTATATAAGTGGTATAAATATCGTTGTAAGAAAAGATTGCTTATTCATAAAATTAATGTGAAATTTATTCTTCATAGGTTCTTTTGAGAATTACTAAACTTATAAAAAAATCTCATCACTCACCTTTTCTTCAGTGCGATGTTAACAGCCTTTGGTTCTTATTTTATAATAAGCATCGAGTCAAAGTCTTTTTATACCTCTAATTCATGATCCTTGTAGGTTATTGGGTCAAGGTTTTTATCCATTAATCTGATTTAGTTTTCCTTGGGGCTTGATTCTATTTCGAGTGTGTTTTAACTTTCCATTGGGGCTTGATTCCATGTTTGGATCCTATTATACAATAATAATGAATTTTAATAATAAAAAAATTTATCATTCCTCAAAATCACTTCTATCAAAACTCATTTTTGAATAAACACTATTTTAGTGTTTAAAAAAATCTCAATTAAAGGTAGTTTATTTATTTATTTTTCAATTGAGTTTTTAAAATGGCAAACACTTTTAAAAAACTCAATTGCTTAAAAATCCAAATAATCTCCTTTACTTGAATTGAGAATCCAAATACCAGTGCATTGGATTTCGAGGTATAACCTTTGGTGTTGGGATCAATAAGTTCATAGTTTTGTAATATGAATTTTATTATATTAAGTGATTTGTCTTCACTTCATAATAAAATTCTAAATTTTTATTTTCAATTAAAAATTAATAATTTAAATCATTATTATATTTATACATATATAATGTGTTTTGTTTTCATAGTAATCTTTTGTTTTAATTTTTCTCTACTTTATATTTTAGCATTGAGAGAAAGGGATTTAAATATAAATGTATTGTCCAGGTTATATACAGGGTAGTACTATAATTATTTGATAAAAAAAATATTTATATGTAAACTATAATAAAATACACATGTAATAAAATAAAATTTTAAAAAATTTAAAGAAACTAACTATTATATTATTAAAAATATGTAAAAAATATATAAATAAAAATGTGAATTTTTAAAATTATGGTATATATTTTTCAAAAATTACACAAATATATAAGGATAAAAAATAAATTGAAGGAGCTTAGGCCATGTCCCCTTTAGCTGCATTTGATATCGCCCTGATCGTATATACATTTATTATTAAATTTTATATAAAAATGTATATTTTTTTCTCTAATTTATTTCACAATGATTGAGATTCAAATGTGATGAGTTTTATTGATTTTCTTACTTACATTTTTTCCCTCAATCTCTGATAACCTTAATTATTTTTCCCCCCCTTCAACTTTAAATTTTTATTTTTTTCTAATTAAATAATTTTTTCTTTTTAATATGAAGAAAATAACTTTTAATACTAGTGAAATTTGAATTTTAGCCTAATTTAATATGGAGAAAGTTAACTCATAAAATTTGAATTTTTGACGAAGTAAATGAATTTATTATATTTAGTTTATATTATTATTTTAATTTTCTAAAAAGTAGAATTTTCAAATTCTCTTACTATCCTCCCTAGATAGGAGAAGTCAATTTTTTTTTTTTTTTAGGAAAAAATATCTTTCATTAAGAAGAAGAAATTACATCCAAAGCAACTAAAGATTCTAGTTGAACAGGAAAATTTGACTGTCATACAAACTCCTTGTTAACAACAATATAAACCATTTTGGCTAAAATATGGGTAGGTTAATTAGTCTGTCTATAAACATATGATCAAAAAAATATAGAAAATATAGCAACAGTGACCATAATATCTCTAATAAGATGGCCCAAATAAGTATTTTCCACGTTTGATTGAGAAATAGCCTTAGTAATGGTTAAATTATCACTCTCCACTATAACATATGTGTATTCCAAATCCAAAGTCATTTTTAACCCAAATAAAATGGCTTGAGCTTCTACCATCTCCACCAAACAAGATGTGGAACTCCACTTTGATCCAGCAACTAACACCCTACCATTATGATCTCTGCAAATTATACCTAGTCCAATACCTGCAATTCCAAAGGTAGCTACATCGGTATTAATTTTGATAACCCCCTACTGTTGGTCTTTGCCATGGTCCTCTTCCGGGTACACTTGGTGAAATGGTGGAAGCATGGGAGCATTCTTGATATTCATAAAGGAGGGTACAAGCTTGGGAAATGAATTGCTGATGTGAAATGATCTTGTTTTGAAAGTGCAAGAGATTTATTGAATACCAAATTCCCCAAGACAACATCATAAACAAATTATTTACCTTTGGAGGTGACTATTTCATCACTTTAGTGGCCCAATCTACAAAATTTTCTTGATACACTACAAGAGGGTGCAAGCACAAAGGACTAGATCGCCATAAAAGTCCAGACCAAGATTAATCCCTCAACACATGTTCAATTGTTTCAATGCCTTCCCCGC
The DNA here is from genome assembly GCA_948193065.1 of Aleurites moluccanus. NCBI lineage: Eukaryota > Viridiplantae > Streptophyta > Magnoliopsida > Malpighiales > Euphorbiaceae > Aleurites > Aleurites moluccanus. Next base: position 26,893 of record CANXYC011341221.1, read on the forward strand.
ATCATTTGCAAATTTCATCCACTTGTACACTTGGATGTAGGCAATTTCGATAACCCCTGCTCACGACTTCTTGGTAGTGGCCGTGACTACCTTGAGTCACCCCTGCGAATATTGTCATGTTCTAGACTTAGGCTTCTGCCACTCTCTGGACTTCTTAGTTGCACCTGCGACTTTCGATTCATATTAACGCCCACAAGTTTTGCTCTTCCAGGGACTATGCTATTGTTTTCCTTAGTAGCGGTTGCGATTTTCATATTCGTGCCTGTGGCTCCTTTGTTGCGGCTGTGACTTTTTATTAGCGTCCGATACTTTTGTAAATTCTGCGATCTTGAATTCCAAAGATTTATTTTATGCATTTCTCAATTATGTCCCCCCTTAGCATAAAAACTCTTTCAAATGTGTTAATCCAATGATTTAGTACTAATCATGATTTCTCATGCCTAACCAACTCAAATAAATTATGAGCATAATTAACAAATTGAAATATTTTGTTATCATCAAAATCAACATCAAACCCAAGAGTCCAACAATCTCCCTCTTTTTATGATAATAAAATCATACATTGCTTAAGAAACCAACAAAATAATTAAATACAAACACTTGTATATGCAAACTTTTCTCCCTTTTTGATATGAACAAAAAGATTTGCTCTCCCTCTTTGAAAAAGAATAGCTCAAAATATAATGGGGTTCAAAAATATTTATCCCCCCTTTCAAGCATTTTCTCCCCTTAATAAATAAAAAAAATGTACAAGGGTTATTCAAGAGATCATCAAAATAAATATGCACACAAAAAATTATTTAATCTCAACACTCAAATTGATTTTTACTCAAATCAATAGGCATTATTATAATGGTAATACATATTTATTCAATAAAGATTTAAAGTTTAGAGTTACCACTTGTAGTCATGATCTTTATCTTCTTGAAGAAGGTGGGCCTATTTTGAGTTGTGGCATCCATTACATATCATTTTTACTTTTTTTCTTTGGGATTTAAAATAATATGACTTCTTTATCATCATCAAAATTATGCACATAAGAAAAAGTCTTTGGTACCCATTTCATTTTAGGTTTTTGGGGTTAGCCTTTGTACCTTTAGCAACCCAAACTAATTTGATTTTTAGTTGCTTCTTTTTAATAACACTTTTATGAATAATATGACCATATTTATGAGATATCATATTATTTCTCATGCTAAATGAATGATGCCTTTTAGTTTTGCAAAAATAGGATTTGTGCCCATAACCATTACATGAATAGCAATATCCATTAAATTTATATGCATGACCATGAATGTTATGCTTATGCCTTTTCTTATTGGAGGCATGACTAATTTTGCAAGATTGAGCCTTATAACCATGTGAATTACAAGAATGACAATGTCTAATAAATGGTGCTTCTAAATTCAGACTTTCTATTTCTTGTTTTGAAAGAGATGATTTTAGACTAATTAATTCATCATTAAGAATTTAATTCTTTTTCAAAACTTGGTCAAAAGCTTGAGATTTCACCAATAATATTTTATTTTCTTTTTCAAGATCATTATTGATGGAAGTTAATGAAATAAGTTTATTATTCAAATGTTCATTTTCATATTTCAAATCATCAATTGACATTTGAACATTTCTTTTTCTTTTTCATTCTCTCAAACTCAATGCACATGGTTTTTAATGCATATAGTAACTCATCATATGAAAAATCATCATCAATAGAGTTTGAGAGATTTTATATTACCTCACTAGAACAAGTGTGCTCATCAAAGGTTATGAAGCACAAGTTTGCAACCTTATCCTTGCTTTCCTCATTACTTGTAGAGGTTGAATATTCCAAACCATTATCTCTTTTTTATTGTAGCATCATTTCCTCTTACTCATTATCTTCTTCTTGTTGTTAGTGAGTAGGAGTATATGTATCTAAAGCTTCATCAATATCACAAGAGGTGTTAGTGTTATAAGTAGAATCAAGTAAATTCCATATTTCATTAGTACTAATACATAAAAATACTTTATCATAGTCATTTTCATTTAATGAGCTTCTAAGTATTTGCATGACTTTAATATTTAATGCAAATTGTTTCAAATCATACTCATGTCATAGATTCCTAGGTTTAATAATGAATAAGCCATCTTCAACAACTCCCCATAAATCCTCATCTAAATCTTCCATTTTACTAGCCCAAACTCTATAATTTCTACTATAAAAAAAATGGTGGTCTATCTACTCTACATGCTTAATTCTTAAATATTGCCATTGGACCTACTCTTTGATGGTTAAATCCGGAGTGAAGAGCACAATGCTTAATTCTTAAATGTTGCCATTGGATCTACTCTTGGATGGTTAAATCCGGAGTGAAGAGCACAAGATTTGATACTAATTGAAAGTTCTTTTGACAACCAAGAGGGGAAAAAATTAGTTAGTAAGACAAAATTAAAAACTAATCACAAATTAAATAACGAAAGCAAATAAACCAATTCAACAACTAATATTTATGCCTATATGAATGAGCAAAGCAACAATAAGCAATGAATGTAAAGAGTTAAGGGAAAAGAGAATCAAACACAAAGATTCATAATGGTTCGGCCAATTCTTGCCTACATCCACTCCTTAATATCATACTTGAGTATTTTACTCCATTCTTTTTACGGATGTAAGATCAAACCAAAGTGTTTAGGCTCATGTTCAAACCTTATAAAGTATTTTCACAGGCTCACACTTTAACATTTACAAGTGTTTCCACAGACTCACACTCAAACTTATATAAATAAACCAATTCAACAACTAATATTTATGCCTACATCCACTCCTTAAAATCACACTTGAGTATTTTACACCGATATTTTTACAGGTACAAGATCAAATCCAAGTGTTTAGGCTCATATTCAAACCTTATAAAGTATTTTCACAGGCTCACACTAAAACCTTTGCAAATGTTTTCACAGGCTCACACTCAAACCTATACAAGTGTTTTGCTAAAGCTCACTGTCACATCCCCACTTCGGGATATGATGATCCTAGGAAAAGGGTTAGCTTAAGGCTACCGATTCCCGAAAAAAACATCATAACTTATAAATTATTGACCTATAAATTATTTATGTAATTTTTATAAAAAAATTTGCCAGAGTTTTTTTGTAAATATAATATTCTAAGTTATCGACTTATTTAATTTATACAAATTTACACAACCTGCAAGGAAACCAACATTTCTAAAATTTCACCTTATACCCTCAACTTTCATTTTTCATATTATAATTCCCTATTTCAGTTACCATAACAATATCGATTAATTATGCATCAATTTAATTAAGGTTTAGATACTTCATACTAATATTAACTGAGTCGTAAATACAATAGTTATACATATCCTACATTACCGTTATAATCATGGAGCAACTATAGATTAACCAAAAAAAAAAAATACATATTCTTCATAGTAGAGGCAGTTACATAGATATTGCCGGTTACAAACTCGAATGGAAAAGATGGGCTGTAACCACCACTATTTTTTTAGGACTTGAAAACATTAAACTACGAGAGGTGAGAATTTAATCTCAGTGAGTAATACACATATTATCTTACTTGTGAGGCTAGGTGAAGGAGTTGCTCACAAAGAGCATAATGATAGCATAAAATGTACAATAATAATGGGATCATTAATCAGTTAAAAATTCATAAAATTGAAATCATTTAACATATGGGTTCGGTTCCACATTGGCATCAATAATTCATATCATATCATATCATAAGATGACAGAATCATTATTGATCATTTAAGCAGAGACTACAATGCGGTAACATGCTATTTATTCATACGGTTGATTAGACTGTATGGCTAGGACCTTAATCCCCTCCTAGTTAGGATCATTAAACCACTATGCACAATGTCATTAAAACTTTTGTCATTTCATTAATGCCATATATATAGTGCTTAATCATTAGGTATCAAAAATAACTTAAGCACTTTCAAGGGTTCAATATATGAAACATTAGGCCAATCATGCAAATTCATTTAAAAGAATCATTTGGGATTATAAATGGCATGAAATTGATCATGGATCATTCAATTAGTATTTTTGGCCAATAATAAAATTTCATGGCAATTTCAATAATTTAATTTGAAAGCAATTCCAAGCAAAATAGTATGTATATTACTCATCTCTAAAAGCAAAAATCCAAAATCGATCTTCATTCTCTATTAAACAAAGACAAAAGAAGTGATTATGAACCTCTTTGTCATCTCCTTTAGATGTTAGACATACAATTAAATATAATTTAGTGTCAATTTGATAATAACTTAAATTAATTAAAACTCTAATTAATCAATTTCCCTAAAATTTCCAATTCTTAGGGTTAATTTCAACTTTCATCCTACTGGCAGTTTTGGTTCTCTCAGTCATATCTCTCTCTATACTTATCCAATTTCTCTAATTCTTTTTCCTAATTAAACTATACATATCAAGATCTAATATATCTAAAAATCAGATTTTTATAAACTCTATACAATTTATAGTGGAATTTCAAATTCATTCCCGCATCCTGTAATCTATCCTGTAATTCCTATATGAGCAACCTCTACTATTTCACTTGTAACTCATTATGTAGCTATTAAAATGCAGTTCTGTTTTCACGAAATTTTAGTAAGACATAGAAAAATATTTTTTATATTTTGAGTTTCTCCTGAATCAGAATTTAATATCCTCAAAATTACAAAAATCAGTAGGGTCTCTCAGAATAAACCCTAATCCGAGTCAGCCATACTCAATGGTCTATATCTCTCAACACAATAAGAATTTAATAAAATTTTCTTAAATAAAATTAATCTAGACATGTAAATATAGAACTTTAATTTTTTAAGAATCATTAAATTCTAAATTTAAGAGTATGAAAACTTAGCCCTAATATTCTATCAAGTCATATAAAATTTCAAATTTTCAAAGATTTGCTTATAATCCTACTTTCTTTCACTAATTAAACCTCTAAATTAATATTAAAACTCATTAAATCATATTATAGAACTAGTTAAAGATTTTATCTCTTGAACCTTGTAATATCTGCCATTTTTTAGTGTATTTATTAATTTTGTATGTTTAGAGAATTTATTAAATTTTAAATGAGAACGTTGAGAATTTCAGGAAACTTTTGTTTTGGATGCAGTAGAATTCAGTGATGATAATTTCATATTCTTAAAGACAAAATTTGATAAAGTGTAAAACATAAAAGTTGTTAATTTATGTCTTAGCTATAATTCTGTAAAATGGTTTGGCAAAATTTTGTGTATGTGATGAGTTGTGTCTATTTGAACAGGGCTGATCTGGTTAAGAGTTTTTGTAGAGATGCAGTGTCTATTTGGAATTACTGGGAATGACTGAGGCAAAATTAGCTAAAATGATGAACATAAAAAATCTTCCTTTGTATGTTGAGATAATGCTTGTAAAATTTCAGAATTTTTAGATAAGTATATCTCAGTGGAAAGTGATTTGAATTAAGACTGTTCGGTTAGATTTTGAGGCAGGAGTCTAGGTGACTTTTGGAGAGTCACTATGGTTTGGGTATTGCTTATTTTGATTTGAAATTTTGATATGTTGTGTTCCTGCCTATTGATTGTAAGTGACAAGAAGAATTGATAAGTTTGGATAATTGTAGCTCATTTGCGAGCTGGCTAAGTGGGGGATGTTCAGGCAGAAAAGTTAACTTAGAAGTATTGGTTATGGCGAGCCAGCAAAATGCGAGGAGGCATTTCACGAACTGGCAATGCGAGGTGGCATTATGGCGAAGTGGCGAAGAGGAAAGGCGAAGAGGACTAGTCGAAGAGCTAAGGCGAAGAGCTTTGGCGAAGAGGACTTGGTGAAGAGGCATTGTGCGAAGAGAGAATGTGCGAAGTGGCAGTTCGCGAAGAAGCGAAGAGGCGAAGAAGCATTTTCGAGGTGGCATATGCGAGGAGAGTCTGGTGAGGCAGCATACGCGAGGTAGCATATGCGAACTGGAATGTGCGAGGCAACATTGCCGGATCAAGATTTGAGAACTGGAAAGTGCGAGCTGGGAATGTGAAGTGGGTTTGGCGAGCTGGCTTAGGCGAGGAAGCCTTGCCAAGGCAGAATGACGAGCTGGTCAACGTGTTTCTGGGCAGAAGTTTATTTAAACCCAGTGAATCCCAGTAGCGTTTTCACGATTTTCTTTCTTTCTTCCACCGAAAGTTTCAGTCCTTGTCTCAGTCCTTGTCTCAGATTGTCCCATTTTATATTCTAAGGCATTAATACTTAGATTAATGCAATAGACTTCTAGATTAGTCTATATTAAGGCAGAATCATCAATTTGAGCAGTATTTTACAGAAATCTCAGTTTGAAGGAAATAAGATAAATTTTCTTCCTAAGTTATTTTCTGT
>CANXYC011341282.1:0-17732 GCA_948193065.1 Aleurites moluccanus
ATATGAATATGTTAATGATGTTCATATATATGATATGAGAAATTGATATGATGTATATATGATATGAGTTATGAATGCAAATATTGAAGTGCATATTGAGTTGTGATTGACCAATGGAGGTTAAAAGGGATGTATGTTTTATAAAAAGTGTGATTGTTATTTCTTATGGATAGCTAAGTCAGAGTTATAAAGGAAACTCTGTCAGTTTTTCTGTATGAATGTTATGATAAAAAAAATTACCATCTAAAATGTATCACAGGTTAAGTAATGATTATAAAAGTTAAGTTAAAATAAAAGTATGGGTTCTTCAAGGTACTGGTCACCTTGGCATTACCCGTATCCTAGGACCGTCATGGTCTAAAATTGGGACGTGACAATTAAATTGATGATAGAATTCATATTTAGATTCTTAAATATGTTTATATTCATAATAATTTATCTTATATGAGCATGTATGATAAAAACCCTAATTTGTAGATATTGGAGATTTGGTTTAGGAATGGAAATCACAAGATACTAAGGAGTAATTCATGCTTTTCATGTTATATGGACTGTTTTTACAAGAATTTGCTTAAGGTAAGTGTGAACTATGTTAATGTATGTTGCTATTCATTAATTATACTTGCTACTCTTTTCTTACTTCATGTAATTTTTCTTGAATTCATTGTTGATAAACCTAAGCCTATAAATTTGTAATTGTAAATTATAATTGTTAAGATCCTCCTAAATAAGCAAATTGCATGAATGACTTGGTTGTTGTTTTCTTGAACCAAGATCATTATATACCTAATTTTATGATTGAATAACTGTCTGTAAATATGTAATGATGGTCTTGTGACCACTATATTTCTTTAATAAAATTTCTAAGCTATACGATCTATGAACTACATGTAAATATAATGCTCTTCCCAATGAGAGTGAATGAATTCATTGGTCCAATGTGCACATCGGGAGCCTTGCTGGTATGGTTATTTACCAGTGTCCCTCCTAGTTGGGAACTAGAAACACTAGGCATATTCCCTACGCAAGCACATGGAGACATTGAGGTGACAAGGTGCACCAATATGCTTATGTTCTTTCTCTCTATGCTATATTTTTCTATGAGTTCTATTTATTTTATGATTGATAATACTATTCTTTGTAGGCACTCACATGTTAAAGAAACCATGATGTTCATATTACAATTTCTCATATCATAACTCTCATGATCTCTTTCTTTATAATATACCAAGAGTATATTAAATAATGTTCATATTACAATTTCTCATAACATAACTCTCATGATCTCTTTCTTTATAATATACCAAGAGTATATTAAATAAATGCTCATGTTCATACTTATTCTTGTGATTTTATGATACATATAAGCATTAATGTAGTTTATATCTTACTAAGTTGAAGACTCATTCCTCTTATGTGGATTTCAAATGATAGTGTAGCTCAAGGAGGAGCTAATACAAAAGACAGAGCTTCTTGATTCATTCCTCCAAGAAGACTCTATGTAATTCTTTTGATGAACCATATTTTGTATTAATGTATTATATTATATGAGGAATATACTCTAGAGCTACGTAGTTAGATGTTGAGGATGATACTATTTTGATGTACAAATTGACACATTTGTAGGTTGTCTCTTGTTCCTTATTGATGTGGGATGTATCTTTTGATCAGTAAGGAATAAGAGGAAATCATATGATGATGTATTGAAATGCATGAATGATAATTATATGATTCATAAAATAGTTTATGCATGATGATAACTATGTATGATATGTATATGATTCAAGTTATGTGTGTTCTATGGGTTTATGGTGGCCTTAAGCCTATCATTGCCCTAGGACCATCACACTACTAGAGTCGAGGTGTGATAATTGGATACCTCAAGAACCACTTCTATCCATTAATCAGAGCCTAAAAAATAATCAACAACTATAAGGGATGAGTATAAAATACTCAGTGAACTATAATTATGCCATTATACACAGAGAAAAAGATAACAATAAAGATAAACCATCAATGAGCACATATGAGATATGAGATATAGGATATGGATATAATAAGGAATGGATTAAAAAAAATATCCATAGAACAATCTATCATTCCAGTCCAATCAATAAGGTATCAATTAAATGATATGAATTAAAGTATCAAAGCATGACAGATAATGGGCATATCCAATCCAATCTAGTATAATAGGGCTACAGTCTGGTAGCCAATTCAATCTAGTGTATAATACATAAAGCTAATTAGACCTTTTGACTAGGATATTACCCCTTCTTAACAAGGGTGGCTTGGATATTAACCCCTTCCTAGTAAGGGTCCTAATGAGGACATAATACATTGCGTGCAATGTCGATGGTATTTTTTTCACTACCCCATCGGAACGTAGTTGTGCCAAGTAAAGCATAGAATAATAATAGATATCAAATAGGGAAGCCAAGGAACAATAGAATGTAAAGATTTCTTATCAATCAACCAGTCAATAAATCAATATAGAATTAAGAATCATGAAATGGATCAATGAGTAAGTAAATGTAATAATATAGTAATGTAATAAGAATGTATTAATTATGAACCAAAGTAGTACTCAAGTAGTAGGAATACCTTAGTGGCATATCCACTTAGGCATAATAGGTGTCAATGTCAAGTCCCAAAATTTGTAACATAATGGTCCTAGGGTGCTGGAACAGTCTAGCTACCAACACCCGTAGAACCCTTATCCTCTTAAAAATCAATTAAATTATTAACTATTAAATACAAATTTTAGCATAGTTTCACTAAAATTTCAATGTAATTTCTAAAATGAATAGTGTCAAGTTCAACCTTTTTAACAATTTCCAAAAAATCTCAACATGCATAGAAAATACACTTCTAATCTACCCATATAACCTCACTATAATATTTCAATCATAATTTTTTAATCAATTTTTTTCCAATTGAATCAATAATCGCATATGTTCATAGTAATCCATATCAATAAATCATATTTAGACATCATATCATACAAATATAATAAAAAATATTTTACACATATTGTCACTCTAGTTATCTATGTGTTAGATCTCTTGGATTTGATGTTGATTTTGATGATAACAAAATATATCAATGTGTTAATTATGCTAATAATTTATTTAAGTTGTTTAAGGCATGAGAAATCATGACCATTGTTAAAGCATAGGTTTAACACATCCAATGAATCAGAAAGTTCAATCAAATGTTGCACCTTGTGTAGATTGATTCAGATGATGAACCATATAAGAATAGAAAGAGGAAGAAGTTATCTTCCCAATTCAATAAGAATCAAGTCAAATGGAGATTTACAGCGAAAGATATTAAAAAATTTCCAAAGGGTTGCTTAGATGAAAAATATGCAATAGTGCTCTGCAGTATCGTCAAGTTCAAACTATTTCCAAAGCTTTCACAGATGGAATTAGTTTACAAACTTGGTACATATGAAAATATATAGAGGTCTAATTTTGCAAACATAAATTAGATTGAGCATTAGACATTGGAAAAGGGAGATATAAATTTTTAAATGAATTATGCTCAAACTGACAGACTAGAACAAAACAGTTGAGGCAATTTTAAAATGTTGATGGGAATTATAAAAGAAGAATTTATATATGATATTCCACATAATTTAAGTCTGGATGTATAATTTCATATGGAAAAAGAATCAAGTGATTCTAATTTCTAGGGAAAGAGAAATTGAAGAATTAGTAAAGCATGCTCAAACTATCTTATAAATTTGAGCAATAAAATAGTCAGATTTCTTAGAGTACGAAGATAGATGATTTTGGAGTTGTCAAACTACAAAGTTGTAGTAGACATTTGAAAGTTTCTGGAAAAAAAATGGAGTATGATTTGGAGTTGTATATCTCAATATATGAAGAAATAAAGTCGTGCCCACTACCAATCAGTTGCAGCCACTGCTGAAAAGTCCAGAAGGTCTAGTACCTCAAATTTGGGAAATGAGCTAAGTAGCGCCCGCTACTTATTAACTAGCCCCGCTACACTTTAAGTGTAATACCCTAGAAAGTCTTCTCTTATAGGCATGATATAGTTCTCAGTTTATGGTTTGCATACATTGAAATGACTGGAAATAATTTTAGAGACACAGTTAGAAAGCAAATACAATACTTTTCCGAAAATCGTCGGTGTCAGAAACACTGCCGAGAAAATAACAGTCCGGGCAACAGTTGAATTTTGAATTCTGATCAGGGGGTAAAGAGTCACATAAATGCATGTGTAATTATCGTAAAAAGAAAGAGGTGAAAAATGTTTAGGAACACTGAAAAAGTAACTAATTGCAAAACCGTAAATGAATGGAACTTTGAGGGATATAGTGGAAAGTGGTCTGTCTGAGTTTCAGAATGACTCTGAAACTATTTTTATAAGTGGTCTACTGGTATCAGATGGAATAGGGAACATAGGATGGGACCACTAATGTGTGACTTTTGCACTATCAGAGCATTCTTTAGTAGTCTAGATCCTTCCCAAGTATTTTCTGCTTTTTCTTTCTTTCAATTATGATTTGAAGTTCTAATTATGACTTGCTTGTGTAGAAGCGGATGACCTCTTTTATGACCAAGATAAAGTTGATGCTAGCTATGCTACATAACTGCTTTGTTATGTCATTTTCTTGGTTGTTGCTTTACTCTTCGTTCTACAAACCATACTATCTAGGAGAAAAGTTAGGGTCAGACATTGGGGGAGTGGGATACCCTTAAACATCCTTCAATTGACATGCGATGGGATTTTGACATCCATGTTACATATGAGTCCTATGCTAGTTCACCCATAGTTCTGTTTCTTGATCTTGAGATTCCTTAGCTATAGTTCTGTCAAACCTGTCTGAGGGACTGTGTTGGGGATCCACGTCGACTTTCTGCTCATTCTACTAGACCTTCTTCTCAGCCTGACATTCCTCCAGTGGGTACTAGTGCAGGAGCATCTATTATGGCTCCTTCAGCAGCCGGAGATCTGAGTTCTAGTGTAGGAAAACCCATTTCTGGAGATTACTGGGGAGATTATTTATGTCGAAGGTGATGGTCAGATGAGGACTTACCATATTTTAGAGACCACTAATTCTCTTGCCCTAGACTTTCCTGAGAATATTATGGTATGTGTTTTCTTCTTACTTCCGAAAATGATTCTTTGGTAATTTTTGTTGCTTACACTATTCACTGTATCAATGCATGTTCCAGCTAGCTATATTCAATGAATGTATTGGATGGGGCACTGAATGGAGATGGTTATTACCTATTTATTGACTCGGATGGAGATTGAAAGATAGACTCATCAGTAAGAGGATCCTCGCCGCCGGAGGAGGAGAAACTAAGATTCTGATGATGATTTCTACTTTCTTTCATCTTTATGAACTTTTGAGATATACATGATACTTATGCTTTTATGGATGTTAGATGTATGTATGCTATGTCGGTTATGCACCCTCTATTCAAATGGATTTTTATGTAACTAATATTTTTATATGATTGTACAAAATTTATGCAACTTTAATGTAAGCACATGCTTAAAATTTATGCGATGCATCCTAAAATGCCTTAGGATTCCATTCTGAAGGCTTAAAATTTGAAGAATCTGGGTTGTCATCAGCAAGAGGAAGAGTTGCCATCAGTAAGAGGAGATGCTGCTGCTATGAAGGGAATGAGCTGCCACTAAAGGTAATTAGTACCAGTGCCAGTGTCACCAAGCAGGCATGGTGTTGTCGCCAAGAAGCTTGGGCAGCGCCGCCAAAACAAAGGTTGGCTACCATCAATGTCCTAGTCCAATTTCATTCAATTTTTGACAATTTAAAGCCTGTTTCTTTCGCAAAAAGTCATTATATACTGCTTTCTTCTCTTTTAGTAATTTTCTTGCTCTTTTCCTCTGCTTTTTAGAATTAATATTATTTCCTATGGAACCCTACTTCAGTCACTATATATTCCTATGGACCAAGAACTTGGATAAAGTTTATAGGATAAACTTGGGCAAGTATGGGATCAATTCTGTCTTGACCCTAAGAGGAGTAAAAGTGGATTGGGACTTTCTGAATGCCTGTGTGACTTTTTGGGATCCTATTGACTATGTATTCCACTTTGAAGCTTGCATGGAGGAGATGTGTCCTACTTTTGAAGAGTTAAATGCTATTATGGGTAGCAATCTGGATGCTGCTTTTGCTGGCCCAAAATCTAAGGTTGGGAATTTCCTTTCTTTTAGGAAATTGTTTGGTTTGGGATATGAGGATCCTAGAAGACAGAAGTTTAGGATGTTTGCACTAGTCTTCTGTCTGACTAATGTATATCTATTTTCCAATTCTCCTAGCTAGGGAGATATAGAGATAATGGAGTTGGTGGCTCGGATGGAGCAGGGGTATACTATAGCGAGTCTAATTCTAGCTGAGACTCTTTTGAGTTTGGATGCTAATTACAAAGTGTAGGGGTCCTGGTATGTGAACCCAGTCATTCTTCAGGTATACTGCTTTCATCATTTCCTTTGGTTCTTTTTCTGCTTAGACCCCTTTTTGATTTTCGACTTCTATTTTGGGATGACTTAGGTCTGGTTAAAAGATCATCTCTAGGTAGTTGGTCCTCCAGATAGGTTACCCTATTCTTCTACTAGGTACCTGTGATGTCTTTTGTGGCGGTCCTCCGGATTCGAACCTAAGGTATATCGGTAAGGATTAACCAAATCGAGGAAAGGAATCGCCACTCGATTAAAAGTGTAACCAAAAATACAAATGCAGTACATTTCCTTCCTCTAGGAAATGGGTGATAATTTTATCCCTGGCTAAGCACCAGGCCACCTTATTCAAATATTCAGGTAAGGAAACTGGGTACGGATTTGGGAAGGTGTTAGGCACCCCAGTCCCCCTGGCTATTGGCCAACCTCTCTATTTAGCTAGAAGTTATAGGTGAGCCAAACTTATGTATAACATTGAAAGAAACAGGCCATAAGCAAAAAACAAATAATAAGTTTTATCATGGCACATGCTTGACCATACCATAAACAAGACCAAGCATAATTTCCAAAAAAGATTGGAGAAGTCACAAATGGTCTCACTTAAAATACAACCTCCTTAGACAAAATTATATGAGGTCTAGTAAATTATACAACCTCACAAGGCCATGCCTAAAGATTTCCTAAAATGTTCATTGTATAGTAGGAATCCTCACTAGCCCTAAAGAAATGGAAGGAGAAATGAACAATCTAATCCTAACAAGATATTCACATAATCATATAAACATTCCTTCATTTAACATATCAAAATAAAGAAATAGCAAAAATAAAATTGCATTACTGAATTTAATGCATTAAATGAAATATATGCACCTTTTCCTTTTTGGGTCTTAATGCATTCTAAGCTCGTTTACCCTTTATGCATGCTTAGGCCTTACAAGCCTCACGTTTATTTATTTTACTTTTTCCCTACATGGTTAGCTCATACAACACAAAGTATGCATAACATACTTGGCAAAATGGCATACTTTCTTCTAATCGTATCAGAACTCATATTTACCATATGCATGATGCAAAGCATATAACTATGACACTTTAACCATTTAGTTCATTTAAAAGTCATTTAGTTACATAATCACAAGTATGCCAATTTTCAAGTTTAGAACCTAAACTAGGCATTATGGCAACAAACATGCAAGACCAAATTCAACTTTGGTACTTTTAATCCTAGCATGCTTCTAAATCAATCATAATATAATCATATAATCTAGGTTTCATACACCTATTCATAGCATATAAAAAATTATATACAGTAAAAAGTATCAAATTAACATAAAAATCAAGAAGCAAGCACAAAGGAGACGAGAAAGAGCCATATGGCACAAGAAAATGCCTCAAAGCACTACTAGAGTCATATGGCCTAAGGAAGGGTCGTGTGGCCTAAGGAAGGGCCATATGGCCCTTCTCAATCCTGCACGGGACAAGAAAGAGCCGTGTGGCCCTTCCAAAGGCCATATGGCCTTTCGGATATGACATTAACTCCCTATCCGATTTCAAATCATTCTTGCATATTTTTTGGGGAATTTTTGAAACTTTTTCATCCTAAATAATCCAAAAAACTATTCCTAATGATTCTAAGTGTTTTAAATTCAATCAAAATAATTTTTAGAATAAGAAAAGACAACAAAACAGTAGCTTTGAAGAAAAAATGTAAGTTTCATGCAAAAGGGAACTAAGCATGCTTCATGGGTTCTTTTTATTTCAAATTGATTAAATATTTAATTAGGATAATTAAAAAAATGTCAAACATAGATTATTAACTTTAATTTACGTCATATGAAGAGATTTTACAAAGAAGAAGAAAATAAAAATCATATGGATTGTGACCAATCCATGTGATTTTGCCCAAAAAATTCACATGATTGCTAAATAAAAAATAAAAAAAAAAAACTACTCAAACCTAGACACACCAAGGCTCGGCAAATTGCCCTCACATTTTATTTGTCTTATGGATGATTTTGAATACCAAGAACATCAATGCTCAATGAAGATTGCTTATTGTTGAATTCTTACTTTGAATCAATCTTTGATTCGGTTGGATATACTCTTTTTTATCAAGAACACTATCAAGAATGTTCTTGAAAAGAGTTTAAAAGAAGAAGAAATAAAACTAGATTTAGTTCCTTCAATTCTTGAGAAAATAATTAATTTGTATACTTGAGAGGAACTTTATTAATTAATTAATAAAAATTCTTAGTTTCTTTGTAGTAAGATTAATAAAAAAAATAAATTTAGTATTTGATTGAAATAATTATTTTGTCTGGCGTCAAAATTCTGATCCTCAAACTAGTGAAGATGAAGGCATTTTTTAAGCTTCTGCCACCACATGAATAGGAAAAAAAAAGAATAAAAAACTCCTATTTAGTTTTATTCAGATTTTCTATATAATCAAATATCCTAAATAGCCACAACATAGCTTCCGAAATAGCTTTAGGGTTACTTGCCAACCAAGAACCCCTAAACCTTCCTTTTTGGCTTTCAATCCAAAACTTCCATTTTGATTAAAATATCAAATAGGAACCTTTTCAGAAACTAAATTGGCACAAAAGCATACCTGTAATCTCTAAATTTGGAAGAAAAATTTGACCGGGGGTGGCGAAGGCGAACAATGGCGTGTGCGAATGAGCTTGGAGCTTATTGGCCAGTGGAAGGGCCATATGGCCCTTCCTTGGCCCATGCAGTGTTGCAAGCAGCCATATGGATGTGATATGAAGCCATAGGCTAATGGTTATCGCATGTGCCTGATGATTTACCACAAATGGGCCTATCGACCCCTCACGCCCATTTTTGCGTCTGATCAATCAGAAATGACCCAAAACTTTTTAAAAACCTTTAGAACTATTTTTAAACTCCTTTTAAGTAAAAAACAACTTAAATTGACTTTAGGCTTGTATGGGCCTGACGGCTTGTCGCAATCGGGTCAGCGACCGCCTACGGGCCCGATTCGCATCCAAACCACCAAATATAGCCCAAAATGGGCCAAATTCATTTTGAAATACATTTTTCACATGTGTTATATCAAAATATAAAGCCATAACATCAATTTCTAAGACAACCCTAGAAAGCAAAAGTAATCATTTTAACCAGTAATCTTTCTCTCGCGATCTCGATTCTTAATGCTACATCAGTGGGCTTTGGCTTGTCAAAAATTGGTGCTAAAAGTACCATATACACATGACCCTAATCCACTTTGACTCATAAAGAGAGTGGACTTTTTGGCTGTTGAAGATGGATCCAGATAGTATTTTGTTATATTGCACCTTGTATGAGATTGATTCCTTTATGACGATGAGTTTTGGCTATAGAATGGTGTACTTGATGGGCACGGGGCTAACCATCTTCTTCCAGGGTACCAGGATTTTGAGGCAAATGGGTCAGTCTCAGGGCATTCTGTCAGTAGGAGTTGTTTTCCCTACATCACTGATTAATGCTACAGTGGCCCAGGCTATAATAAATGATTGGAGGAGGTTTGTACACTTTGTTAGACAACCTAGCTTATCAAACAGGTTGGAGCCAGCCCGGTTGGAAGGGTATAATGCTTGGTTCATTACCTTGGTTTGGCCTAGTGATAAAGGAGCTAGAGGCAGAGATAGAGATAGATGACTGAGCTATGACTATCACAGAGACATCAGCTGATGGAGTGACAGTGACGATAGAGACATACAAGGAAACTGTTGACACCAGGGGTTCAGAAATGATGACTGCAGATAGAGCTTCTGATAAAACACTTGGAAATAGACTAGCTAATGATGACTCAGATGATGATAGAGATATCCATCCTTATAGATAGGATTTTTGCTTTTTGTTTTGCTTCTGTCAACCAAAAATTAGATAGGATTTTTATTTCAACTTGGATGTTTTTTACTCTGGTCTGGACTTTATAATTTTAATAAAATAAGATATGAGCCCTTTTTTTATGGCCTTGAATTTTTTAATGAAATGTACGAGACATGAATTTGACTAAAATGAGATAGGAATCCTTAATGAATGGGATAGTGATTTATGATTTTGTCATATATGATAATCAAAATGAGGCATTTATTATCTTTTCTTTTTCTTTCTCTTTTTCTTTCTTTTGTTGCTCTAACTTTTGCTCGAGCCGCCCTTTCAGGTTTTCGACTTACTGAGCTACTCTAATTTTTGCCTAAACCACCTTTACAAGTTTTCAACTTAGCAAGCAAGAGTCAATTAATTATGAAATAAAAAATGATAACTTTATTATAATTTGGATTGTGCCCAAAATAGGTTGCCTACGTATCTCCGTAACACTTTTATATTTTAATTCTTTTCTTGGGAGGATCATGTCCTCGTAGTTCGACTTACAAAGCTCACTATACAAAGTATCTTTTAAGATGATCTAGATTACATAGATTTGAAAATTCATTCCCATCCATGTCCATGAGTATGACTCATTCGCTAGACATAATCTTCTTGAATATATATGGACCAGCCCAGTTAGGTCAGAACTTCCCCTTTAGATCATAAATCAGAGCTTTGATTTCCTTTAAGACCAAGTTTCCTTCTTCTAATCCTCTCTCGATCACCCTTTTGTTGAAATGTCTTGAAAGTCTATATTGATAACCCTGAATTTGATATAAGGCATCCATCATTTTCTAGTTTATAGTGTTCAGCTTATCATGGTACCCTTTTGATCCATTCAACTTCATCTGGCTGACTTTTATGTATAACCCTGGTAGATTGGATTTACATTTCAATTGGAAGAATCGCTTCCATATCATAAACAAAGGAAATAGGGAGTTGCCCTAATTGGAGTGTGAATGGAGGTCTGATATCCCCTTAAGACATATGGAAGATGTTCTTGTCAGTTCCTGTGACTGGTGAACATCTTTTGCATAATGGTCTTGAAAGTCTTATTTGTTGCTTCAACTACATCATTCGTTTGATGATGTAAGGCGAAGACTTGTGATGTTGGATACTCTTGAATAGATTAACTACTTTTTTTTTTAAGTGCGAGCCATCCACACTCATCTTTACCTTCCCATCTTTCTTGGATACTGGAACTATGTGTGCTAACCATGAAGGATATGTGATTGGTTCAATGCACTTGTTCTTTAGCAGTTTGGCAACTTCTTCCTTCTCAATTTCTACTTGATAGGCTTAATGTGCTCATAAGTTGAAATTTTATGGACAGCAATACTTAGGTCTACTCCAATCATATCTTCGGATTGCCATGCAAAACAGTCCTTGAATTCCAAGACCTTTTTAGATAAAGAATCTTTATCATGATATGAAGATGCAATGTATGTGAGTTTTGGATCGTCTTCTATACTAAAATTAATTGATTCTATATTTTTCTTTTTTTATTTCATTTCCTTTTGATGTCTCATTCTGATTGGATTCATAAAAAAAAGGTCTAATAAAGGAATATAAGGGGAAAAGGCAAGCATTTTATTATAAGCAAAAGTCCCATCATCATATGTTACATCAGAGTTAAAAGAAAGACCGTAAAGGTCTTTTACATATTCAAAACTAGGAAAAGAAAATAGCGACTCAAATGACTCGAGTGACTCGGATTACTCCAACTCGAATGATTCTAGCTCGGTTTCATCAAAGCAAGCTATCTTCTTATAGTGCCAATTTTATGATAGGGAAAGAGTGGTCTGTATCAGCTTTGTAGGGTCTACTTCTACTCCACATTCAATCATGAAAACTGGCTCAAATAGAGTAGCTTTCATATTTTCTTCCCAATCCTTCTCCATCTTGTAAATTGGCTTGCATTCTTCTAAGTTGAGCCTGACAACAAAGAAAATTTCAAACCCTAGGGTTAGTTTCTAGGTTTAAGGGAAATACCAAGGTTCTAAAAAAACCATAATAAGGGAAATCTTCTCCATCTTTCACAATGTAGCCATTTAAAGTTTTAAAGTAAAGGCGTATTTGCCAATAAAATGGTTCACCTTTCTTTTTAGCCTCACCCTTTAGCTTAGCTCTCTTTTGAATCTCCTCCTTATCCTCTTTTGTGTGCTTATAGTCAGGCCTAAATGGTGTATTGGCCAAAGGTAGTCATTGAAGGACATTATCCCTTGTTGATTCATCCCTTAACCTAAGCCAGGAAAATAGTTCATTTTTTTCATAATGTTAGCCACGGCTATACCTCCATGGGGGTCAAAGTCAAAAAGAACTAATTCCTTACCTCTATCGCCTTTGATGAATTGGACAGTGTCAAAGGAGAATCCTGACAATGGAACTTCAAAGGATTCAGGCTTAATCTCAAAGATGGGTACTAAACTAGTGACCTCACTCTTCCCATGCATATCCTCTTTGATGGTGACTATAGAAGATCCATGAGAAAACTTGAGCTTTTGGCAAAGGGAAAAATGTATGGCTTTGAATTTATGGATCCTTGGCCTTCCAATGAGAGGTTAAAACAAGCTAGAACAATAATTATTTTGAAGGGGATGGGTGTCGTCACTGGTCTAATGGTGATATCAAAGGTAGCTACTCTAAGAACTTCCCTTTTGGTGCTATCATATGCCCTCATAATATGATCAGAAGGTGTGAAATTTGTAGTTCCCAAACCCAAACAGCTAGCCACCTTCAATGGACACACATTTAAAGTTGACCCATTATGTACTAGAACCATTAGGATTATCTTTCCTTGGGCCATGACAGTTATGTACCGTGCATAGTTATAGCTATCCTCCCTATTAGAAAAGTCATGATTGCTAAAAGTGATTGATGTAGCCTTGGTTGAGTTGGTAAAAAAAGCAACTAAGGTTTCAAGCGAGATGTTAATGGGAGTTTGGCATTAGTTCAAAACCTTACAAAGAGCTTGGCAAAGAGGGTAGGATGACTACATTAAACTCCAAATGGAAATGTTTGCCTGAGTCTTTTTCAATTGCTTTAGCATAGCATCTTCATCTGGCTCATTACTGCTTTTCAATTTTTTAGCAGGTAGAGGAATGGGTTGAACTTAAGGGATATTTTAGGTTAGTTGGGCAAGAGGATGGTAGAATCTTCCACTTTGGCTTCTAGCATTAAGCTCATCCATAAAGTTATTGAGATCAAGAACACAATAATAGTCTTCACATGATTGAATCAAAGAGATAGGATCATGTTCTAACTTGGAGGAGTGGATGCAATTGATTTGGACTTGGTGGTTCGGAAGTGGATTGCTTATGATGTTAAGCCTAGGCCTTGGAGGTAGAATGTCTCCACTGTCAATGAGATATTGGATCTTATGCCTTAAGTTCCTACACATGTCAGTTTTATACCCTTGAACTTGGTGGTATTCATAATACTCATTCATACTTCATCTTTTGGGCAAAGGATTTGGTGGTGCCCTTGGCTCTAAGCGTATAATCAGTTTGGATTTCAATGCCTTTCTAAACACCATTCCCAAAGGCATGCCTAACTCAGTGAAGGACCTCCTTTCATGGAAGGATGGTTGGATAAAGCAACTACTTCCCCACCTTTCTGAATGGTGGAGTTGTTTGAATTAGGAGAGTAGTTAGTGTTCCTTCTGAAACTTGAAGAGTTCGAAGTTTCATCCTTAAGCTACCCACTTTGGATCAGATCCTCAATCTTGGATGTTGTGGCAATAAGAGCTTTAAAATATGAGAGATATTGAGTCCATAAATGGGTTTGATACACTAGGAGGAGGTTCTTGATAATGATATCAATATGCTTATGCTCGGTGGGTTTATTCATCATTTGGGCAATTTTTTCCCTTCACCTAGTAAGAAAAGTGGAAAAAGATACCTTTTGTTGTTGCTTGGTGGTTTCAAGATCCCTCCTTGGGATGTCCACCTCAATGTTATAGTGGTATTGTTTTACAAAAGCATTGCAAATATCATCCCACGACTTCTTGAAATTAATTTTCAACAAACCATCTTATTGCAGCTCCAGTGAGGGATTGTTGGAAAAAAAAAAAAAAAAGGAGTTCATTGTCCACTCCAAAAGGATTCATTGCCCCCACATACATCTTAAGGTGAGTCTTAAGGCAGGTGATTCCATCAAACTTATCTATGGATGGCATCTTGAATTTTGGTGGGACCCTTGTAATAGGAAAGAGTGTGAGATAATCAACATCAATCAAATCCTAATGCCTCTTAATGTTTTTGAGAACTTTTTCCATGGCTTCAAATTTTTCCATGAGTTTTTTAGTTTCAGATGCATCTTAGTCTTCTCCTTTTGGAAGAGAGGATTGGTTACAAGAGTTACACCCGGGGTCAACCCATTGTTTATCATTTCAACTATGGGAAGCTTTGAATTAGAAGCATTAGCTTTTGGGTTGGATGAATTGGTGGCTAGGTGTGAGTCTAGCATAGTTTTCACCTATTGCATAATGGATTAGCATTATTGGTTCATATTTTCAGTGAACTGGAGGTTCATCTTAATGAAGTGATTTTTTGGGCTTCCATGGCAGCTTGGAAAGTGTCTTCTTGCCTTTTAAGGAGATTAGTGAGGACTGTATTCATGGTTTCAAACTCAGTTATAGCTTCAGTTCCGAGTAAGTTAGCCATTGGTACCTTTAAAGTTAAGAACCATGGGTTAGGTCTGATTTTACCAAGGTTTAAATGGGTTCCTAATCTTAAGATAGTATGGTCATCTTATTTTCATTATAGAGGTAAAAGGCTTTTGGAATACATGGGTTTTGACTCATTGGTTCTGGGTCCAACTATTATGGGTGCATGAGCATGGTATGGATACATGATTATGATATGAGGAAAAGGTTTCATGATGACAATTCAATAGTATTATGGTACACATGCCCTAAGGTCTAAGATATAAGTTCATTACATGAGGGTTAGGTGGATTGGATAAAAGGGTACCCATCATACTAGAACAATGATATATCTAACCATATGTGAGTCAAAGAGCCTCGCCTGGATCCAACAGTACTATTGCCTGTTACACATCAAAAAGATTAAAGATTCATCACGGGGTGGATACTTTTGCTATCCCCCAATATACTCAAAGAGAGATGCTAGGTCGATGCTACTCGCTATCCAAAGCTTTCGCTTCGTAATTGGTTATGTAAAGTGATGCATGCAAAATCAATAATTAAATAAAAAGCTAAAATAGAAGTTACTTCAAAAAAGAATATTTATTTTCTTTCAAACCAATTAGTAGTCCACTTGAATTTTTAGAAAAAAGTTTGTCCCCAGTGGAGTCGCCAATTATGAGGCCTCGCCCGAGCACCGAGTTGCTCAATCTAGGGCGATTTCCCACCCACTAAAGATATCTTTTAACTTACATTTTCAAATTATATCTTTAACCTTTTATTTTGAAAATATGTAGAGTGGCCACCTTTATTTTTAAGGGAAAAAAAAAAAGGAACACCTTATTTGACTCTAAAATATGACCCAAAGATAAAATCACTAGACCTTCGACTTGGGACTAAGCTCGGGGACTAGGTGCTTGGTTTCAAGTAACTCTCATTTTGGATTTCCATTTAACAATCAATTTATGAAAATTAGATTTCATGAGCAAGTATACGAATGGCAATTACAAGATTTATGAATAAAGCATAATAAATACATATAATATAACATTAAAGTAAAGAACAAAAAGTAAAAGAAGTTTAATTACATAAAAAAGCCCAAAAATAGAGGATGTTAACTCTAGCCCTCAACTGGAATTCTAGTTTAACCACGCATTTCTCAAAATAACATTAAATACAAAGTAGATTAAGAAAAAGGAATTTTTTGTTGTTTTTGAATTTGAAGCTATGAAACAGCTTGCTTGTGTATCCCTTTGAATATGAATCAAAATCCACGCAGTTCTCCCTCCTTGCGAAGGGGGTTAGTTCTGATTTTAGGAAAAGTTTGATTTTATCATGTTTTGATTCTTTTAATTGATGTTTTACCAATTAATTTTGAGGTAAGAACATGATATCTTGCTTTGTAGGGGACACCTTCTTAGGGTTCATCCGGATCGGAGTTCCACTTTGGTTTTGGTAACAAAATTAGTACAAAGGTTTGATTATTGTCCAATTTTTAATTACCGAGTTGAATTGATTAGTCAAATTAACACGACGGTGATGCTAGGTTGACTCAAAAATAGATCTATTCCTCCAACTCAATGAGAGTTTAAGAAATTGGTTCAAAATCAAAGAGAAATGAACCACTTATGTTAAAGAAAGCTGAATAAAGGAAGAAAAAGGAGAGCCAACTAACGAAAATTCTACTTAGTTGTTATGGTGTGTGTTGAGAAGTGAATTAAGGCTTCTATTTATAGGGAAATGATCGGGAAAAGTTTGACAGAAATTTAATGTGGGATTTACGGTCTGCATGTGGTGGCACCTAAGTTATACATTGGTGGCAACAGGGTACACAATTAGCGACAATAGTGTAAGCCACTAGTGGTAGCAGCTTGCCTTGGTAGTGGTGCCACCAGGTGTTGCCACCAATGGTCTGTTTGGTTGCCACGAAGGTCATTCCGATCCTTATCTAGTCTGATTTGCCCAATTTAAAGTGGTTTGACCTCCAGTTGATG
This sequence comes from Aleurites moluccanus, assembly GCA_948193065.1. NCBI lineage: Eukaryota > Viridiplantae > Streptophyta > Magnoliopsida > Malpighiales > Euphorbiaceae > Aleurites > Aleurites moluccanus. Next base: position 16,978 of record CANXYC011341282.1, read on the forward strand.
GCGATCAGTTTGGCACAATTTGGTTTGTTTGTATTCGGAGTCGACTTTGATCTCTAGTTGATCGCCAATCAGTCTGGAATGGCCCAATTATACTTAGCGTGCAAAATCACGTATTCACAGTAGATCCAGAAACTCAAGGGTCTAAGGGAGTGTCACACCCCACACTATAGGGCTGTGACGGTCCTAGGGCATGGGAATAATTTGCATATTAGTACCACGAAGAACCCAAGTTACATGCTTTCATTTCATTTAATCATTTTATGACATTTTTTTTTTAAACACTTTGAGTTTACAGAAAATCGAACAGAGTCTCCCCTGTAATATTAAAATTGCCCAAAAAGAAAACATAATAAAACACTTCTAATATCAATATTCAACCCCCTTTTCAACCTCCAGACACAACTCACATCAGTTTATACTTATATTAACTCAAAATGCATAATCTATATCAACTCATGTAATGTGTTCATACATCATAATCATATAGCAATTCCCTGTAATATAATTTATACATACGCCACAGTCATGTAAGCTTACCATTTCAGTTGCACCCCTGTTGAAATATGAATATATAGACATATATTTATACCCATATCAAAATGTTCAAACACATCACAACATATAATTATACATTTACATATCACACAAGTCATACTCAAAATATTTATATACACAGTTAATATCATGGAGTAATCTATACTACTCTAGGAAAGGACTATACATCTGCTCCGCGGCTAGAAATATACAAGTAGCCG
>CANXYC011341558.1:0-14498 GCA_948193065.1 Aleurites moluccanus
ATTATGTTTACAAACTACAAAAGCACTTCATGGTCTTAAATAAGCTCTAAGAGCTTGGTATGATAGACTAATAATATATATATATATATATATATATATATATATATATATATATATGTATGTATGTATTTTTTATAAACAATGGTTTTTCAAAAGCCAAAGTTGATACAACTCTTTTTATCAAAAAAGACAAGCATAACATATTAATTGCGTAAATTTATGTGGATGACATAATATTTGGTGCTACTAATGAGGTTTTGTGCAAGGAATTATCTTCATTTATGCAAAGTAAATTTGAACTGAGCATGATGAAAGAATTGAAGTACTTTCTTGGACTATAAATTAAACAATGTAAGGAAGGTATCTTCATCAACCAATCAATGTATACTAAAGAACTTCTCAAAAGTTTTGGCATACATGGAGCCAAAGCAAGTAGAACACCTATAAGCTCCACCATCAAGCTTGACAAAGATGAACATGGAAAATCTATTGAGGAGAAGAAATATAGAAATATGATTGGTAGTTTGCTTTACTTAATCGCTGGTAGACCCACTATTATGTTTGATATACATTTATATGCACGTTTTTAATCTTGTCCTAAGGAATCTCATTTTTATGCGGTCAAAAAAATTTTAAAATATTTGATTAGCACACAACATTTAGGACCTTGGTATCCTAAGAACATGCTTTTTAATTTGATCAACTATTCTAATACAGATTTTGACAATAGTTGCTTGGATAGGAAGAGTACCTTCGATACTTGTCAATTCCTAGGAAATTTCCTTATTTTTTGGTTTAGCAATAAGCAAAATTCAGTACCTTTGTCCACCGCATAAGCCAAATATGTGGCTACCGCTTATTATTGTGCACAAGTTTTGTGGATGCAATAATAAATTAATGACCTAGGTGTGCATCTAGACAAAATTTCTATCAAGTGTGACAACACTAGTGCCATTAATTTGTCTAAAGAATCTTATCCAACATTCTAGGAGCAAACATATATACATTATACATCATTTTCTTAGCGATAATGTCTTGAACCATAATGTTGCTTTAGAATTTGTTGCTTCAAATGATCAACTTGAGGACATCTTTACTAAGCCCTTGAATGACGAGAGATTTAATCATATTAAAAGAGAATTGGGCATGTTAGAAGGAAGTGAGATTGATAATTTGATTTGAATTGTGTTTGTTTGGCTTTTTAAGTGCTTTAAATTTTTGCACTTATTTGTTTGTAGTGCCCGTAACTTTGGGCTTAAGTGCTATGTATTGGACTTTCCAGAATAGTGGTTGTGACTCAGCTATAGCCTCCGCGACTCTGGGTATCTTTTTTGGTTTTCATTCATCCCAGACTCCCGACCGATACAAAAGTGGTAACAGCCATGACCTAGTTACCCTCGCTTCTATGTCTTTTATTCACAACTGTGACTTTTTCTTAGCAGTTGCAACTCAGTCAATTTAAACTGACAAACGCAACATTTGAAAAACTTTTCCCTAACCCTAAACACTTACTGCTCTTAAATTTCTCTCACTCCAATCTTTGATTTCTTCAATTCAGCTTAAATAAACACATTTTCCTTCACTTTTCATCAATTCTATGGCCCCGAATGATTCAAAACCCATGCATGTAAAGTTGCTTAGTCCTTTCAGTGACTTAGAACCCAAAAATCCACCTCCTCCTCCTTTGAATCATTTGATACAACTTCCCATTCTCCTCCTCGACCCACTCAGAAGGGAAAGGTGAAAGTTGTTGTTGCTCCTCTTCAGAGGCTAGTTCTTGAGCAATGGTACCCTTTGAATCATGATGTGCTACTTCGGTCTCTCAATCCAGAGGAAAATAAGTGTTTTGATGTCTTTACTTCCAACCAAACCGTTCACCCCTCTAAATACATGGATTGGGTAGCTTTAGGTGACCTAGGACTAGCTAACTTGGTTAAGGCAAAATTATAAGTGGTTAATTGGCTCACTATGGCCATGCTAACCTATGATTGCTATCCTTTTTGAGTTCTAGAGTTTTTCTCAGTCAACACTAGTAGAGGATCTTCATATGGAGAAATAAAGTTCAAACTATTAGGGCAACCCTACACTCTTGCACTTATACAACTATGTCAAATATTTGGTTTCATAGAGGAAGGTGTTAAGAATTATGTGGAAGAATTTGACGCCGATTCCTTTTAGAGCCAAATCACTGGCCAAAACTTAGTTTTCAATCTTAGGGTTTCAAAATCTATAAGCATTAGAAGCCCCATCCTTAAAATCATTCACAGGATTTTGACTTACACAATCAATGCTAAGGGCACTAGCTATAGTACAATGCTAAAATCAGAGTTATTTTTCTTGTGGTGCATTAAGAACAATCACAAGATTGCTTTCGAACATGGTTTACAGGCCATTTTAACTCCCTTTCTAAAAGGAAATCGGGGGATATTATTGTGGACCACCTTATAACCAAAATAGCTTGTGATATCATAATTCTAGCCCTTAGGTTCCAACCTGAGTCCACCCCTTTTAAACCCCTTGTTCACCCTCACAACTACGAAAAATACCTCAACACACACACAATGTTTAAGATGTCTATAGTGATTAGAAACTGGGATGGGAATTTTATTTTGAGGAGAGAACATGAAGTTGGGGAAGAGGACTTGGAAGCCGAACGACAAGCTGACAATCAACCACCTCCTCTAGCAACCTTCATCCATACTTGCCGATGATCATTCCGCTCTTGTTGCACTTATTAATGATCGATTTGATGAGCTTAAGCATCGACAATCTGAGCATCAATGCCTTATATTAGCTAACATCCAGCGGTTTAATGATCGGGTCACCAAGCTTGAGAATACTATTTCTACTTCTCAAGAATCTCTCAAAAGTGTCGTGAACCGACTCTGTTGTCAACAACGGGAGATGACTACAACTTTCAATGAGATAAAAATGCCTCTATTAACGGCTTTCGAATCAATTGATATAGCATTGAGTCACCACATAAATGTTGATGTTGAAAAAGGCAACGCTCATATTGAGTCCTTCGCCAACATTGCAACCATTGGGATTGTTGCAGTTGCAACTCAAGAAGAATAAGTTCTATAAAAAGAAGTACCAGCAATGGAAGATGAGACAACACCTCAAGACCCTCTAGCCTCCTAGTTTTTTAGGGTTTTTATTTTTTTTTTATTGTAATTATTCATACATTTGCCTTTTTTTGGCAAAATTTGGTACATTTGATGTTATTTGACCTTTTTTGGTGCAATACATATTTGGTATATTACTCATGATTTTTTTTTCCTATTAAAATTTTGTTTTATATGGCTTTTTTAATATATATGCCACCCTTGATTCATTTTATTGGCCATTTGGTTTCATTTTGATGGTACACTTGTGCAAATTTCTTATTATGCAGCATTTTTGGTGGTTTGCTGGTTTATGCAGAAGTTTAATGTTTTATGTTGATAACTTATGCAACATTTTGAATGAAGTAGTTTGTTTAAAGTTTATACAGCAAAATCGTGCATTTTGTTTCATAAACCCTCATTTCCTCCCTTTTAAACTTCATTTTTTTTATTGGTTTCAAACAAAGGGGGAGAAATAAGTGCAATATGCCATATGAAAGTCCCTTGGCAACCAAAGGGGGTGAATTGATTGTCTTATAAAATTAATGTCAACTTAAAATTAATAAAAGGAAGAAGAAAAATAAAATTCACACAAAGAATTTATAGTGGTACGGCCAAAATATATCTACATCCACTCCTCTAGATCACACTTGAGTATTTCAATAACTTTGATCCTTTTTCAAGTTAAAGATTAAACCTCAAAGTGTTTTGACTCATACTAAACCTTACAAGTGTTTTACAATAAGGCTCACACATAACCCAAAAGAATTATAAGAGATGAGAAAGAAATTACCCAATAACTTTTACCCAACTCTCAGAAATTAATTACACTTCAACAACCTTGAAGTTTAAGCAATAAATTCTCTTTACAATAAGAAACTCAATTTAAAGTTCAAGAACACTTAAATGCTTTGAAGATATGAATTAATATACAATAACATGATTGTTGTTATTGCAATAAATTCATATCAACTCATATAAATAGTCCTCAACTTAAAAGAGTCGTTTGTGTGCATTAAATGCAAATCAAAGTTATTCCAACGACTATTTTTGTTGCCAGAATTTGAACTGTAGCAGCGGCTGCACAATGAGTAGCGGGCGCAACTTTTGCTCCAAATTCTTCAAGACGCTTTTGTGTCTTCTGAGCTTTCTTAGCAGCAAACGCTACTTTCTGTAGTGAGCACTACTTAATAAGTAGCAGGGGCTACTTAATAGTGTAGCGGGAGCTACCCTTTTTGGCTCACTCTGACCTTTGAAATTTATAGCTGTGACAAGTTTGTAACAGCTGCTACTCAAACTTTAGCATATGTAGCAACATAAACTTATATATTTCACAGGCGCTACTTAGTTAAGTAGTGAGGACTATAGAACTAGTAACAGGCACTGCTGAAGTTATTCAGCTACAGTGTCTCCTGGATCACATTGTAGCGGCTTCTATTATTGATTCGCGGGCTCTACTTATCCGGTAGCGGCAGCTACATATCTTTTTCTCATATCTTTTTCTTCTTTAAACTTAAGTAGTAGGGGCCACTTAATAGTGTAGTGAACACTATATACTAGCAACCTACAATATGATATTCTAACCATGCATATAATCAAACAAACATAATTAGAGGTTTAGTTAGTTGTTTGTACCCATCAAAATGAGCATGTTAGAACATTAAAGATCTAACAATCTCCCTTTTTTTTATGGTGACAAACAAAGTTTAAGTGCAAAGGATAAAAACGTGAACTAAGGAAATTGTTTGAGAAAATGGTACAAAACTCCCACTGAAAGTGTGCCAACAAGTTTTAAATCACATTTTTGATATGTTTACACTTTACTCTCCCTTTGTTTGTAAATAATAAAAAAAGGGATGGTTAACAGGGGTATTGCTATCAAAACGTGCAGGAAAAGTGCTATATTGAGAAGGAAATGTTCTTATTTTAAGAGAAAATGCAGAAGGATGATGCAATCCCATCAAAATGACCATATTTGAACCAAAATGAATCAGTGATAGCAAGAACAACAATATGCATAAAAATATCAAATCAATGTATCAATGACTGCAATATTCATAAAACAATAACTCAATAATCAATATATCAAAATCAAACATTGCAAAAATGTACTAAAATTGCAAAAATACATCAAAAATACCAAAAAAATATCTCAAAGAAGATAAAATATATAAAATAACTCCTAAATCTAAGAAACAATAGGATCAACTGGAGGGTCTCCATACTCAGCAACTACCTTAGTTCTAATGGCAGTGACATCAGCAAAAATATTAGAGGAAGGTTGATTTTTGGCTGTTAGAGGGTCTTCAGCTGAACTGAAGACTGCATCGTCTGATTCTGAAACTGGGGAGGAACTTCAGTTTAGTTAAGTTTGGCAGTAAACTCTTGATGTTAGCAATGAAGGTGATGAATTGTCCCTTTGATGAAAGTATGGGCGGAGGCAATCTCACTGATATGATCATCAAATCATTAAATCTGAGCATATGCTTCCCACTTAAGTGTATGAAAATGGCCTGTGATAAGAGAAGCTAACTAAGATACGTCCATAGGAGGAGGTACTGGAGAGGCTGAACCTACTGGAGGGTCTTGAGGTGTAGGAACAAAGTGGAAACAAGAAGAGGAGGAACTGGAGCATATTCACGATCTTGTTGACAAACCACAACATCATTCCTAAGGACATACTCCCCATCCTAGTTTTTGACCACAATGGACATTTTGGCTAAGGTTTGAAGACCTAGAAACTTGTATTCATCATGAAGATGATGCAAGGGTTAGTATGAAGTGGATTCAGGATCAAAATGAAGACTAGGGTTTTGGTTTGTTCAGGTCAACTCTACTGCAATTTTGGTCACCGAATGATAAGAACAATATCATCGGTCTTTCATTTTGACAACGAATCAAAGTGATCCACAAGCCATCTATCAAAAGCTAGCATATGTCCTTTTTTAATGCACCACAAGAAAAAAAAAGGTATGATTTCAACATTGCACTATAACTAGTCCCTCTCACATTTATAGTGTAGGCTATAATGCGATGCAAAATCTTGATCACGGGACTACGAATGCTGGTAACCTTAGATGTTCTAAGGTTAAAAGGTGTGTCCAAACCCGTAATTTTCTTCCAAAAATCAGATTCATTGAAAGAATTAGGATAGTTATAAAGTCTTTTATCGGAAAAACCAAAAATTTCAACTTGCTTGACTCTATCTAAGGTGTAAGGCTGACCTAAAATCTTAAAGGTCATAATAACATAGTTATAAGGACTTGTTCCATCAAATGTAACATGCATGGACTCTTCAACAACTAAAGTTCTTTTATTGAAGACTCTATAAGCTTTGCTACAAGTTGAATAGCCTAAGAAAACATCTACATCCATTTTGGAGTCAAATTTTCCAAGATTATCCTTAGTGTTTAATATGAATCATTTGTATCCAAATACTCTAAGATATGAAATTATTTGTTTTCTTACATTTCATAGCTCATAAGAAGTTTTTTTAAAAATTGTTTTTATGAAACGTCTATTTGAAATGTAATATGCAATATTGATAGTTTTAACCTAAAAGTACTTAGGAAGAGAGTACTCATTGAGCATAATTCTAGCCATATCAATAAGAGTTCTATTTTTTTTTCTACAACTCCGTTTTGTTGGAGAGTTCTAGGAGTAGAAAGTTATGAAAATTTTTCATTTCATCACAAAAGGTTTTAAACTCATGATTAACAAATTCTCTTCCATGATCACTTCTTAAAGATGCAATATAAAAACCTTTTTCATTTTGGATTCTTTTAGCAAAAGATTTAAACTCCTTGAAACTTTCATCCTTATGAGCAAGAAACAATACCCAAGTAAATCTAGAGTAATCATCAACAATGACAAATGCATATTGTTTACCTCCAAGACTAGATGTCCTATAAGGGCCAAGCAAATCCATATGCAAAAGGTATAGAGGTCCAATAGAAGAAATAATATTTTTGGTTTTAAAAGAAAGTTTGACTTGCATGCCCATTTGACATGCATCACACATTTTATCTTTGAGAAACTTGACAATGGGGAGACCAATTACGAGCTCTTTAGACTTAAGACTGTCAATGTGATCCATGCCAATATGTCCAAGTCTCCTATGCCACAACCATGCATTATCATATAGAGAAACCATACAATCAAATTATCATTATGCATATTATTAAAATCAATCATATAGACATTGCCAATTCTATGTCCGACAAACAAAATTTTTTTATCCTTCAAATGCTTCATATAGTATTTCTTAGAAGTAAGAGAAATTATGTTTCCCATGTCACATAATTGACTGACACTGACCAAGTTATACTTCAATCCATCAACCAACAACATATTCAATAGAGGGTTTTTCGGTGTTACTAATTTGCCCAATTTCGATAATTTTACCTTTGCCATTGTCTCTAAAGGTTACCATTCTCCCTTTCTTCTCTTCCAAGTTTGTGAGAAGACTTGCATTACGAATCATATGCATTGAACATCCACTATCCAAATACTATGACTCTTCTTTTCTTATGGATTTCAAGCAAACCTACAAATGATGAAGTTCATCCATTTTTAGGTACCCAAATACTTTTGGGTTCTTGGGGGGTTAGCATCAATATAGCCTAGATGCACATTTCTAATATAGCATTTGAAGTTTGAATGATCATATTTCCCACAATAATGACATCTCAAGTGATTTTTATGTTTTTGTTGAGATTTTTTCCTATGGTGTGGTTTGGAGTGATATTTAGGCCAATAATCATATGTTGATTTTGGTCTAGAATATTTATTCTTAGCTCTTCTAAAATGAGAGTCATGCATGTCATGCCTACGCACATTAGTTTTAGGTCTAGCATGTTCAGGTGGAGGAATGTAATTATGGGTGCTTGATGCCTTTACAAATGTAGACTTAGATGTTGATGAAGCATCCCATCCACTATAGCCAAGTCCATACTTAATTGTAGAACATCTTTGAGACTCAAGTATTTTATCCAATTTTTTTTTTGCCATTATAAAGTTTGGATAAGCACTCATTATGAGACTCTAACTTATTTATCAACTAGGAATTCTCATTTTTCAGCTTATTGTATTTTGGTGTCTAAGATTAATGGCCTTTTGCATTTCAACATTAGATGCATTTAATTCATTTATTTCCTTTTTGTAAGCTTCATAAGCATCTAAGACTTCAATTGACATTTCTTTCAATTTATCATATTTATTTTGCAACTTATGATATTTTGAAATTAATGTATCCATAATTAAGCAAAGATTGGCTACTTCATCTTTGCTAGCTTTCTTTTTTTTTTTCATCGGAGTCACTTGAATCATTCCATGTAGTTGCCAATGCCTTTTTTTAACTTTTCTTATTTTTTAATCTTGGACATTCTGCTTTTATGTGATCAAATAAGATTTCTTATTCTTTTGGTAAGTAAGACCATGTCTTCATCATATTCTTTTGGTAAGTAAGGTGATGTCTTCATCATCTTCCCCTTCATCACTATCAATTGAAGAAGCCTCCTTGGAAGCAATGAGAGTTATTACTTTATTCTTCTCTTCAATTTTGTCTTGAGATAAAGTAATTTCATGAGTGAGAAGTTTTCTCAATAAGTTGTCGATTGGGAGGGTACTCAAGTCATTAGCTTTCTCAATTAAAGCTACTCTTGCTTTCCAATCCTTTTTGGGTAGAACTCTAAAGATCTTGCAATTGATGTCGTCTTTATAGTAATTTTTTCCAAGTTTTCTCATTTGATTTACAATCACCATTACATGATTGTACATCTCGGATACCCTATCATTTGGTAGCATTTGAAAGAGCTCATATTCATGAGTAAGAATATGAATTTTCTTACCATTGACTTGATTTGTTCCTTCATGAGTGGTCTCAAGAGTATCCCAGATTTGCTTTGCTGAAATACAATAGGAGATTTTGCCATACTCATCTCTACTCAAAGCACAATAGAGAGCATTCATTGCCTTTTGATTTCTCCCATTTGCTTTCCTCTATGTCGGTGTCCATTCAACCTTTGGTTTGATGACTTCTATATCATCAATGGTTTTTATAGGAATTGTATAACCCACTTCAACTATATCCTAAAGATCAATGCTATCACTATGCATATAGATTTCCATTCTATTTTTCCAATAAGGATAGTCGGTGCCATTGAAGTAAGGTGGTCTTATAGTGGAGCCGCCTTCAATAATGTTGGTTGCTTAGTTTGCCATATGATTTTTGATCCAAGAAGGTTAAATCTTTAAAAGAATGGATTCAAAGCTTTGATACCAATTAAAAGTCCCTTGACAACCAAGATGAGGGATGAATTGGTTGTCTTATAAAATTAATGACAACTTAAAACTAATAAAGGGAAGAAGGAAAGAAAATTCAAACAAAGAATTTATGATGGTTCATTCAAAATATGCCTACGTCCATTTCTCAAGATCAAACTTGAGCATTTCACTAACTTTGATCCTTTTTCGGGTTAAAGATCAAACCTCAAAGTGTTTTGGCTCACATTAAAACTTACAAGTGTTTTACAAGAAGGCTCACACACAACCCAAAAGAATTATAAGAGATGAGAAAAAAATTACCCAATAACTTTTACCCAACTCTCAGAAATTAATTACACTTCAACAACTTTGAAGTTTAAGCAATTATTTCTCTTTGCAATAAGAAACTCAATTTAAAGCTCAAGAACACTTCAATATTTTGAAGATATGACTTAATGCACAATAAAATGATTGTTGTTATTGTAACAAATTCATATCAACCCATATAAATAGTCCTCAACTTAAAAGAGTTATTTGGGTGCATTAAATGTACACTAATGCAAATCAGAGTTGTTCTAACCACTATTTTTTTTTCAGAATTCGAATTGTAGCGGTGGCTACACAATGAATAACGGGTGCTATATAATAAGTAGCAGGGGCTACTTATAATGTAGTTGGCACAACTTTTGCTCCAAATTCTTCAAGATGCTTTTGTGTCTTCTGAGCTTTCTTAGTAGCGGATGCTACTTCCTGTAGCGGGCGCTACTTAATAAGTAGCGAGGGCTACTTAATAGTGTAATGGGCGCTACCCTTTTTGGCTCACTTTGACCTTTGAAATTTGTAGCTGTGACAAGTTTCTAGCAGCTACTACTCAAAATTCAGCATATATACCAGTGGGAACTTATATAGGTCACGAACACTACTTAGTTAAGTAGTGGGGACTACAAAACTAGTAACGGGCGATACTGAAGTTATTCAGCTACTGTGTCTCCTGGATCACATTGTAGCAACTGCTATTGCTGAGTCGCGGGCACTATTTAATAAGTAACAGGTGCTACTTATCAGGTAGTGGGGGCTACATATCTTTTCTTATATCTTTTCCTTCTTTAAACATAAGTAACAGGGGTTACTTAATAGTGTAGCGGGCGCTACATACCAGCAACTTGCAATTTGAAATTCTAACCTTACATATAATCAAACAAATATAATTAGAGGTTTAGTTAGTTGTTTGTACCCATCCAAATGAGCCTGTTAGAACATTAAAGTTCTAACACCATATTTTATGTTGAAAAACTATTATGCACTTGTTGAGGGGAGTTTTGTCAAAAATATCACAAAACTCTAAATGTTCACACACGTTTCATCTTGAACTTAATGGTTATTTGTCAATATTAAAAATGGGGAGATTGTTAGACCTTTGGTATCCTAAGACACTCATTTTAATGGTTACAAATAACTAATTAAAGATTTAATTAAGTTTGTTTGTTTATGTACAAGATACAAAATTTCAAAACTACAAATAAAGTAAAGTCGCAGCCGCTACAAAAACATAACCTCCGCGAATAAGATAGATATTAGCTCAAGTCTAAGATCAGGGCAGAAGTAGCAGTCGCTATGAAGAAGTTTTTGCCTCGACTAAGAAATTTGCAGCCGCTACAAAACAGTTGCAGCCGCTACTAAGGGATCCAATGAGGTCAAATAGCTAAATTTTTAAAGCAAAGAAAAGTAGCGCCAATTACAATGGTGTAGTAGCTGCTATTGATATTGGTCAAGGCAATCATAATCGCTAGCAACCTATCACAACCGCGATTAAAGAGTCCAATAGGTCTAGAAGCTCAAAGGTCCAAGAGAGTAAGAGGTAGCGACCGATACGGCGATGTAGCAGTCATTAATAAGGTAGCTCAGAGGGACAATAGAATTTTGGAGGAACAAGGCATAAAGTCACAGCCGGTACAGATTGGTCATGCCTACTACAAAGCCAGATTCATAGCCGCTACAAGGGAATCACAGCTATAAAGTTCTTCAGCCCAAGGCAAGTAGCGCTCGCTAGATTGTTAGACCTTTGGTATCTTAAGACACTCATTTTAATGGTTACAAACAACTAATTAAAGATTTAATTACATTTGTTTGTTTATGTGCAAGATATAAAATTTTAGAACTACAGATAAAGCAAAGTCACAACCGCTACAAAAACATAGCCCTCGCGACTAAGAGAGATAGTAGCCTAAGTCTAAGATCAGGGTAGAAGTAGTAGTCATTATGTAGAAGTTTTTACCTTGACTAAGAAATTCGCAGCCACTACAAAGCAGTTGCAGCAGCTACTAAGGGATCCAATGAGGTCAAATAGCTCAAGTTTTAAAGCAAAGAAAAGTAGTGCCCATTACAATGGTGTATCAGCTGCTACTGATATTGGTCAAGGAAATCACAATCGCTAGCAACCTATCACAACCGTGATTAAGGAGTCCAATAGGTCCAAAAGCTCAAAGGTCCAAGAGAGTCAGAGGTAGTGATTGATACAAGGATGTAGCAGTTGCTACTAAGGTAGCTCAGAGGGACAATAGAATTTTGGAGTAACAAGGCATAAAGTCAAAGTCGCTACAGATTGGTCATGCCTGCTACCAAGCCAGATTCACAGCCTCTACAAGGGAATCGCAACTATGAAGTTCTTCAGCCCAAGGCAAGTAGCGCCTACTAGTTTCATATAGCAATAAGTACATTTTGAACTCTGACAGAAAAACTAGCAGTTGAAAAGTTGGAGTTTGTATTTAATGAGCATTAAAAAAAGCCAAACAACTTTATTTTATGGAAGACTATAAATGTGGGTTAATGGCTAAGAACAACCTCTACTCTTGCATTAATTCACACTCTTACACATTTAAGTCTTGTGAGTAAAACTTTGAGTTCTTACATTCGTGTAGAGTATTAGTTGTGATTCTTTAAGGTTGTTGAAGAACAATTAATTGTTTGAGAGTTGGGATAAATTAAGGGTTTATTCTTTTCTCATCTCTTGTAACTCTAAAGGGTTATGTATGAGCCTAATGAAAGAAAAATACATTATAAAGGTTAAGTGTGAGCTAAAATACTAAGATTTGATCTTGAACCTATTTAAAAGGATCAAAGAAGTAAAATATTCAAGTATGATTTTGAGGAGTGGATGTAGGCAAGTTTGTTGTTGAACTATTATAAATTTCTTGTGTTCTTTCTCTCTTTCCTTTTCTTTGTAATTATTTTTAATTGTTGGTTAATTTTTTTTTAAACAATCAATTCACTTCCCTTCTTAGTTGCCTAGGGACTTTCATAGTTAACTAATAAATTTCGTATTTTTAAAAAATTAGCACTAACTATACTAAAATTATACTATTCCCCATATAAATTTTCCAACACTCTAATTAATTAATCCATATATGAAAATTCTAAAATTCCCTTGATAAGTAAAATTATCAAAATACCCTGAACACCGAAAATATAAATTGCATAAAAAAGATCCCAACATACATTAGGAACCCATATTAACATCTTAAATCAATATTTTCAACCCATAACTTGGATTTGACCTATAAATAAATACAAAATGATAAAAATATATTTGATAGAAAAATCTGGGATTCACAGCATGTATAACACGCTAGAATTATTTCATTTAAGCATAGAAGCACTCTATTTAATCATTGAAACATCATATGTACATAGTTAGACAAGTTACAGAAAATCGACACTGATAAGTAAACAGGTACCTCAGTGTTCCAATTTATGAACGAGTTTGAAAGTTCATATATTTAAATGCACCATTAGAATCATAAGCTAAAGGAATATAAGAAACATTGTGTCAGAATTAAAGTGGGATAAAAGATAGATAGTTATAAGTTACAAGGTTAAAACATAATTACTTGAAGTACCGGGGGTGAAATTCTAATTACCTAAAATTTAATTCATATAAATAGTTTCCATTTCTTATTTTTCCCATCTATTTCTTCCTGTTCCTCCTTCCTCTCCATCTTGGTCAAACCATTCCCCCTCCCATTTCTCAAATTCTTTCAAAGGAAAACCAAAGAAAATCAAAGAAAACTCGATTAAACACTAAATTAACCTATCCTATATAAAATTCTACCAAAGAAAACAAGTTAAAGTTTAAAGAGATACCACCTAGGGTTTCGGCCATCCAAGAACAATAAGGTAAAATGATTATTTTTCTTCTTTCTTTCAATCATTTAGACACCATTAATATTAAATAGAATGAATTAGATGATTAATTTCATATAACAATTGAAATGGATAAAAAAACCCTAAATTTGTGATTATGCCAAAACCTAATTTGTTCATATAAATTTTATAATTTAATTTAATATTAAAATTTGTCTATTTACATCCATTTAAATCCAAAATATATGAAAAATATGTAGTAGAATCAAAGAAAGACAAGAAAGATTATATTTGTCTACTTTGAGAAAATGGAAGTTCTAAAGCGATTTTGATTGAACCGACAGTCTAGGTAAGTATTCTATATATTATTATACATGAATATACCTAATTATTGAATTAAGAAATTGATTTGGACAATTTTCGTAGCTTGGTCAAATCATATGTTTGAGTTCCCTTTTAAAATTTTCCTTAATTCAAGCTTCATTTGCCTTGTTTCCTTTGGATATTTATTTGAATTGAAATGTCCCTTGTATTGAGTTGATTGTTGACTTGAAATGTGAAATATAGGATTTGTTATACTTACCCAAAAATCCTACTAAATTAGTGTTAAAGTGATACACACCAAGTGTTCGATGAAATGTCCTTTACATTTTCATCATACCTACCATTTGCTACCAGTTTTGCCAATGCAGACGGATATCAATCTCGCTATCATAAATATGACCTTTTGACATCCTTTATATTTGACCAAAACTTGAACTTTATGGCTGTAACACCTCAGCCTAATCTGAACTTATCCTATATAGAGATCTTCGGGGGGAGATTTTTGATTTCTTTATATTGTGATGTTAATATGTATTTATGTATGGAATTGGTATTTATGCATGTTATTTGAATTAGTTTTAGGCATAGGAATAGTCCAGAGGCTGCTAGGACTTAATCGGTAAATTTTGAGTTTTTGGTGAACTGGAGGCAAAATGGTCCTTT
>CANXYC011342073.1:0-11572 GCA_948193065.1 Aleurites moluccanus
AAGAAACACTATCAAACCAGAAATTTAAAACATTACCTTAAGCTTCTTGGAGTGGCCGAACCCTAGGCTCCCAAAACAAACACCAAATCTGAATTTTTAAGTTTGGAGGAAGAAATGGAGAAGCTAATAGACTTTAATCTACCAAAGATTTGAAAGAAATACTTCAAAACCCCATCAAGCTCTCATGGCCGAACCAAATAAAGAAAGAGAAGGAAATTTTTCTGGTTTGGATGAAGAACACGGTTTTGAGACAAGAATTGACAAAAATTCAGAAATTGTTTTGGTTATAATAATGTTAGTGGGATTTGGTGGGATAATCTAGTGCTTTGATCTCACAAAAGTAACTTTAAGTCCTATACATGCACCCCTTTGATCTTGGTGCACCAATACCTTGTTCTATGGGATTACGATTGCCCAAATAGCCACTAACTGCCTCCTCCATCTCTTTCTATTACAATTAAGTCCTACAAACTTCCAATTAACTCCCTCCTATTTATTTATGCCATCAAGTCCTATTATTTTTCTAACCCAATTGAACTATTTTATTTTATTTATTTTATTTATCCTCAACTTATTTTCCCCAAATAATTAATTTATAATAAAATACTCATGTAACACACCAATCAAATCATGTAACATTATATCAATTGATCACTCACGTAAGCACATTCAAATAAATCCTATAACACATGTAACTATCAATCACATATAAACACATCAATTAAATCCTATAACATGTAATACAGTCAATCACATATAAATACATCAATTAAATCCTATAACATGTAATACAGTCAATCACATATAAACACATCAAGTAAGTCATATATCACATATAGCGACCAACCCATATAAACACTCCTAACTCCAACTAGGGTTTAGATGCTAGGGTTAGGGTTTCTAACTAGGGTTTCACCTAGGATGTTATAGGGTGGTTCGGCCATGGTGGAGGAAGAAGAAGAAGATGAAGAAATGGAGTGAAACATATCTAAGGCATAGTATTTATATGCCAAAATTTAGGGTATTTGCACATAAGCCCCAAAATTTTCTTATTTGTACTTTTACCCAATAACTTTCTGTAATTAATTCTGTTATTTCTGTTTAGAATCAAAAGTCAGTGTATGAATTGAAATGACTTATTTTGGGTTGTTCTATCATTTGATATTGCTTTGGGTCCGATTCTGTGTTTTAGCAATAGGTTTCCAAAAAACCCTTAAAGTTGCACTTATTAACAGTTTTACCATTTTATTGATTTTCCATCATCCATAACACTTTTTCATTCTTTCTTTTTACCAATAAATAATATTATTTTAGTTATCTTATTACCCATGTATCTGTATTAAATAACTTTAGATTTGATACTATAGTAATTTTTCAGGCTAAATAATTATTTTCGGTGTTATCGAACCAGTACTTAGGAAAATTGTCTAGTAACTGTATCAACACTCTAGGGTATTACAAGAACCATAACCATCATAATTATTATCTATCACTCAGGGTTATCAACATTCATATCAATCATTATCAATAGATTCCTGCTTAACAGAACAACTCTAGAATAATCAAAATGAGGAAGTTCAGCTATTCTCAAAACTTAACAGACTTAAATATATAGAAATATGGATAATGAAAGCAACAAAGGAAATAATCATACAAAGCTATAGAATTTGCTTTACAAAACAAATGTAAAAATAATCACACAATGAAATACGATATCTTCACTGCGAGAGGATCAATGATAGGAGGACTCGACAAAGATCCAACTCTTTACGCTTTTCTACAAACTGGAAAAATAAATTAAACATGGGTGAGCATTCAACTCAATAAACTATATAGTATTGATATAACATGCCAGACACATAAAATTTAAATATGCAAATGCAATATGTCCATCAATCAAATAATCATGCTATCACACAACCACATTATTACACATCATCACATAATAGTACAAGTCACAAAATAATTTGATGATGGAAATTAATCGATAAGAATCACACTAAACCTTAAACTTGGAAGTCGATCCCTCTCTCTGACTCTCTGAATCTAATTATTGTCTCTTATATCCAAATATAGGGCTCTGCTGTCTCAGTCTAAGCCTGAGCAATGCCGAGCAATGAGCAAGCTCTACCTTCTCCCCAGTTATAGCTCATCGTACCATGCTCATATGTAACACCCTAAATTTTTCTAAAATTACATATAGGACCCTAGAATTAGTATAATTGACTTTATAGTATCTAAATAGACATTTATAATATAAAATTATAATTTAGTACCTAAATCCTAATTTTATCCATAAAATACATAATTAAACATAGAATTTCACAAAATAACTTATGGAACCTAGAATTCACATAGAATGGAAAATATGGAAGGTAGTAGTGCTAAATTGGAATTTGGGACTAAAATATAAATATAAAAAGATTTGAGGTCAAACAATAAATAACAAAAGTTGAGGGCCAATGTGTGATTTCTTAAAATATCAAAATATCCATAAAAATCTAACCATAGAAAATTATAAGCAAATGCTTCCTTTTGCTCCATCATGGCCGAATTCCCTTCCTTCTTTTCCTCCCTTCCCTACACCCCCCACCCCCCTCTCTCCCCCCATTTCTTCTTCTTCCAACTAAATTTTTTCCACTAAATCCACTATGTTGGACCCCTTAGGTTTGATGTTGATTTTGATGATAACAAAACATATCAATGTGTTAATTATGCTATCATTTTGTTTAAGTTGTTTAAGGCATAAGAAATCATAACCATTGCTAAAGCATAGGTTTAACTCATCCAATTAATCAACAAGCTCTATCAAATGTTCAGCCTTGTGTAGATTGTTCAGATGATGAACCATATATGAATGAAAAGATATGGATGTCTAATTTTAGAAACATAAATTATATTGAGCATTAGACATTGGAAAAGGGAGATATGAATTTTTAAATGAATTATGCTCAAATAGACAGACTAGGACAAAATAATTGAGGCAACTTTAAAATATTACTGGGAATTATAGAAGAAGAATTTGTATATGATATCAACCATGATTTTTGGAATTAAATAAAGCCAAACGACAATATTTTATCCAAGGCTATAAATATGAGTTGGTGGGAAGCTTAAAAATAAGAGAATAACAATTGAGAACTTATCATTGAGCTATTGCACCAAATCATTCATATTTACAGCTTGAAAAGCTTATTTATTGTTAAACCATTTTTGTGAGCTATTAGTTGTAAATATTTGAGTTGGTTAAAACTTATTGATTGTTTGAGAGTTGGGAAAGAGTTAAAGAGGATTTTTCTTCTTCTCATCTCTTGTAATTCTTAAGGATTTGAGTATGAGCCTTTGATAAAGCACTTATGAAGGTTTGAAGTGTGAGCATTTGAAAACATTTTGTAAGGTTTGCGTGTGAGGCTAAACACTTGGGTTTTATCTTGCACCCGCAAAAGGATCAAGTAAAATACTCAAGTGTGATATTGAAGAGTGGAAGTAGGCAAGTGCTAGTCGAACCACTATAAAATTCTTGTTTTTGATTTTTCTCTTCCTTCCTTCATCTTATTAATTTTTAATTTTCCTTTAATTTTCCATTCCAACCAATTCACCCCTCCCCCCCGGTTTCCAAAGGGACTTTCAATTAGTATCAAAACTTTGTTTCTACATTTTTCACACTCCAAATTTGAATCCAATAATTTTTATACCTAGTTTAACACCTAAATACACCAAAAACATCAAAAGTTTCTACTAAAACCCTAATAAAAAACCTAAACAATTCAAAGAAGCTAAGTTGGGAGTTTGAAGAAACTTAAAGTAATTGATCTTTACTTTCTTTCTTTTCACTAAATATGATTAATATGATATATATAGATGATTGTTTATGGAAATAGAAGCATATACATGGTTATAGGAAGATTAGAGTTTGAATTAGGGTTATGTCAAATTACCAAATTTTCATATAGATGAGTTAAATTCAATTTAAGTTTAGATTATGACTTTTACATCCAAATGAATCTAAAATATATAGAATTTATATTGTAGAAGCAGGGAACAAAGAAAAGAAGAAAGATAGGGGTGGGGAAAGGTATGTATGCCTAATGTGAGAATTAGCCTCTAAGAAATTTTTTTAGTCAAACAAGCTTAGAAATGAGTTGTAAGTATATTATTATGCATGAATATAGCCTATATTTAAATGATAAAATTCATTTCATGATGGCCATCAAAGTGGTTGAATGCTACACATGATTTCTTCTTTAAATTTTTTATTTGTTTTGCCTTCATTTGAGTCCAAATTCTTTGATTCTTGAATGAGTTTAAATCTTAAATGTCTTATATAAATTGAGTTGTTGATGATTGATGAAATGGCCTGTCAATATTACCCCAAAAACTTACCTATTGCTTGTTTAAGTCATGCCTACAATGTGTTCGATAAAATGCCTCAAAGAAACGAACTTTCAATCCACCAAATGTTTGACCCAAAGCCCACTACCATTTAACATATTGACACCAAGATACTTAAACCTAGTATAAACCAAATAATATTCATGCATTTTTTAACAGTTTTTCTTAATGGAAGTTACTATGTTATATATCTTAATATGTTTATTGAGCCATTAATTGAGTTGATATGATTTACATTGTACCACTGAACCTATATGTGAATTAAATTGTGCCTATAAACTTCATTGTAACCTATACTTGATAACATGACAGAACCACCTTCCGATGGGGTAGTGGGTGAGAACCATCAACAATATGCACATTGATTTATTTATTAACCCTAACTAGGAAGGGTTAAGTCCTAGCCAAAAGATCTAATCAACCTTATTTCATTTTACGAGTTTAAGCTACTAATGTGTAGCTCACGAGATTATTATGAGTACGAGGCCCTATATCTATTATGTTTCAATTTCATTTATGTGCCTAACCATTGTTTATATGCCCTAATTTACCTTATTTGTTTACTTGTTAATTATTTTCTCTTTATTATGAGCATTTGGTAGATTGTACCTTTCCTTACCTAGCCTTTATGCATAATAATATATTTATAGCTCACTGAGTAGCAATACTTTTAATGGTCTAACAATTTCAAGTTCAGAGTAGATTGTAGCAGTTCCAGAGGAATCCTTCTTTTTTAGAGGAGCTGATATCTTTTTATCATGTAAATTTTCTAAACATGTTACTTGTGAAATATCATAAAAGCTCCAAAACTAAATTTTGGCTAGACAGTAGTTAATATATGTATTATGTATTTAAATAATGTAAATTAATTACCTAATATTATGAACTATATGAGATGGATAATTGATGATGGTAATAATGTGGGATGAGACATGGGAATTATATGTTAATGTTGTTTAAAGGGAAAGAATATATATTAGCAGGTGATTAATGAGTTTTATAGCAGGGGTTCTACGGGTGTTGGTTATGTAAGTAGGTCCCACACCATAGAACCGTCATATTCCATTTTTGAGATGTAACAAAGGTGGTATTAGAGCTTAGGTTTATAAGTATAATAGATGAGCATGTGACACTAGAGTATAGGTAAAACCATGGAGCATAGGATTTTCCATTTCATCATTTGCAGTATTCATTATATATGTGTTTATTTTGCATTGTCTGTTACATGATAATTTTGTGTTTCTTTCTTATAGTGAATCAGGATTATGCCCAGAGATAGACCCCATGGCAGAGGTCGGGGTAAAGGTAGAGGTAAAGTAGAGATGCCTAAGGAGGAACCTGAAATAACCTCTAATGAGTCTTTGGCGCGAGAAGAAGTGAGGGAACCACTTCAAATACGGAGAAGGGTATATGAATTTGGGATAGCAAAACCAGTAAGGGAAAGAAATACATAAGCATTGTTGTGGGAAATTCAAGCTTTAAGAAGGGAGAATGAAGAGTTAAGAAAGGCAAGACAGGAACCACCACCAGCATCTATTCCTCCACCTATAGCAGTATCCCCACTTATTCCACCTGTAGTTGCACCAGTTGAGCTAGTAGGGCGACAAGAGAGACAACGGGTTATTGATGAGGGAGGAGTTACTATGTTTAATTTTTTTAAGTTGGGTTTGCCAAAATTTAAGGGGAAGTAACCTGAAGACCCTAGTAAATTTTTAAAGCATATGGAAAAGGTAGTCAGCAGACTACCTTATTCTGATTCCAGAGTTATAGAGCTGGTGGGTTTGTTACTTAAAGAAAATGCTTGGAGATGGTTTGTTACACATATAGTGAATCAGTTATACAGTGAAGCACCCCCAACTTGGGATCAGTTCTGGAGAGCTTTAATGGTTGCATTTCTGACTGAGGGAGTACGAAGTAGTCAATTGATTTAGTTTGAACAGTTAAGGCAGCAAAATATGAGTGTGTCAGAGTATGCTGATGAATTTATTTAGTAGAGAAAATATGCTACTAGAATTACACCTACTGAAGTATACTTGATTGATAGATTCTGACATGTGTTGCATGTTTCTCTCTATAGTGCCTTGGTTACTGTGGAATTTTCTTCCTTAACAAAATTAATTTATAAGGCTATACAAATTGAAAATAGATATAAGAAAGAAAGGGAACAATGGGAATAACAGAGGAAAAGCATAATGGATAGACAACAGAAAAAGGGTGAAGGCAGTTTTCAATCTAGACCATTAGAATCAGGAGCCAGAACTAGCCAAAGTCAACTAATAGTAGGTTAGAGACAGGGACATAATAAAAATACTATTGATCCAACTGTATCTGGGTTTTCTCGTGGTACTATGAGATTAGCACCACCAGTATCAAATATTTTGACATGTGCTACTTATGGCAGAAGACATAGTGAAGAATGCAGACTGTAGACTGACACCTATTTGAAATGTGGCCAATAGGGCCATTTTATCATAAATTATACAATGTGGGGTGATAGACCAACCACTACTATTGCTTCTTAGTCTATAGTTTAGATGGGTCGAAATGAGAACAAAGGATTAGGAGGTAAAGGCAGAGGGCAAGGTCAGAGTCAGAGTACTAACCAAGCTCCAACAGAATGAGGTCAAGGCAAAGTTTTATAGTGAATCCTCAAAAATCCCAAAAGTCAAACACCACGGTGATAGGTATGGTTTCTATATAATATGAACCAATACGAGTATTGTTTAATTCTGGTGCTACTCATTCTTTTGTGTCACTATATTTTGCCACCAAACTAGGTAAAGAAAGACAATTAATGCAAATACCCCTGGAAATAGCCACTCCTCTGGGTGAGAGTATTGATGTGCAATATGTGTATAGGGGTGTGAAGTAGAAATTGAGGGTAGAAAATTACCAATAGATCTTGTAGAATTACTGGTGCTCGATCTTGATATGATATTGGGTATGGACTAGTTAATGACTCATCATGCAGTTATTGATTCTTACAAAAAGAAGATTGAATTCCAGTTAGATGAGCAAGATAAATTTGTGTATTAGGGTGATAGATGTGACGCTTGAACCAAATTGATATCAGCCATTGGAGCAAGAAGACTTCTACATAAGGGTTGTATAGCATACTTGGCGAGTGTGATAAATACCAGTTCAAATCCTATAGGGATAGATCAAATCTCAATAATTAATGAGTATCCTAATGTCTTTCCTAAAGATTTGTCTGGGTTACTACCTGAAAGGGAGATAGAGTTTGAAATATATGTTTACCCAAGCACTGATCCTATTTCAATACCCCCTTATCGAATGGCACCTATGGAGTTGAAAGAATTAAAAGTGCAGTTGCAAGAACTGTTAGATAAGGGGTTTATTCACTCGAGTAGTTCACCATGGGGTGCACCGGTATTATTTGTGAAGAAGAAGTATGGATCACTTCGAATATGCATCGACTATCAATAGTTAAATAAAGTGACCATCGAGAATAAATATATGTTGCCTCGGATAGATGATTTCTTTAATCAGTTGTAAAGTGCTTGTTATTTTTCTAAAATTGATCTTCGATCGGGATATCATCAGTTAAGAATTCGGAAAGAAGATGTGTTGAAAACTACATTTCATACCAGACATGATCATTATGAATTTCTGGTGCTACCATTTGGGTTTACCAATGCCCCTGATGTATTTATAGACTTAATGAATCGGGAATTTAAATCCTATTTGGACAAGTTTGTCATCATATTCATTAATGACATACTTGTTTATTCCAAGAGTAAGGAAGAACACGAGGAATATCTGTGAATAGTTTGAAGAACAAATTTCTATTAAAACCCTAAAGGAAACTCTAAACAATTCAAAAAAGCTAAATTGGGAGTTTGAAGAAACTTAAGGTTGTTGATCTTTACTTACTTTCTTTTCACTAAATGTGATTAATATGATAGATATAGATGATTGTGTGGAAATAAAAACATATACATAATAGCTATAGGAAGATTAGAGTTTGAATTAGAGTTATGTGTCACGACCCACTTTTGGATCGCAACGGTCCTAGGGCACGGGTAGACTTAAGGTCACCGAAAACCCGTAGAACCCATAAACAATCCATTTATCAATCATTCAATCAATATTAACTCATTCATTAATGCTTAAATCCTGTTTATTACTTATAAATTTTATAAAAATTTTGCCAGAGTTTCCTTTGTAATTTTAATCTTATTCCTGACCTAAAACTAGGTCTTTTATAAATTACCCAGCCTGCACTAAATTTTTTTTTTTTTTTACACTTTCAATAATTTGCCATCCTTATACCCTCAACTTCACAATTTATGCATATATACTGGCACTTCTAAAATCTCTTGTATATTCCATTTTAGCATTTTTAGTATCACTATCTTTATCGCTTTATTATCATTGACATTATCAATCATTATGCATTAAACATTATATTTTGAATGCCACTGAAATATTAGATATTTTAAT
Organism: Aleurites moluccanus; assembly: GCA_948193065.1. NCBI lineage: Eukaryota > Viridiplantae > Streptophyta > Magnoliopsida > Malpighiales > Euphorbiaceae > Aleurites > Aleurites moluccanus. The sequence continues at coordinate 8,857 of CANXYC011342073.1, forward strand.
GTTTATACAGCATTATAGTACTCAATCATCTAATTATACACAGTACCATGGAGCTCTAAAAGTTTACACTTGCGACCTTTAGAGAATAAAATTTATGAGGCCTCGCCCGAGCACCGCCGTCCAGGCCTACTCTCTTCGAAGGAAAAAGAGAGGAGTTGTAGGCATCAAAGTGCTCATATGGGGCAATTTCTCACGGAGGAGACGAGCTTAGCGCCTTTTATTTGAAAACGATTTTGATGTTTTGAAGTGGCCACGTTAAGTTATTTTTGTAGGAAAAATTTAAGGTAAAAACCCATTTTGACTCCAATTTTATCCCAAAGGAAAAAAGTGCACTAGTCCTCGAAACCAAAGAGGATTCAAGGACTAGGTTTTCAGTTGAACTTGGCTTTTAATTTTAACCTTAATTTAAAATGATTTTCATAAATAATTAAAGAATGACCTATAAGATGCATGAGCAAGTAATTAAATGGATGAACAATTGAAATGTAATCAAGTAAAGCAATTAAAGGAAAGCGATAAAAATAAATTATTACATCTCAAAACTTCAAAAATAGGGGATATCAACTCTAGCCCTTATAGGTTCTAGGTTGATCACACATTCCCCAAATAATATATTCGACAAATAAAGTTAAACAAATAATCAAAGGAAACGAGATGGTTTTTGTCTTTTTTGAATTTGAAGCTTTTATACAACTTGCCTGCGTATCCCGTCGAATGGGAATCAAGACCCATGTAGTTCTTCCTTCTCACGAAGGAGGGTTGATTTTCTGCCCAATTTATCATGTTTTGATTCTTTATTTTAATGCTTTACCATGTTTTGATTCTTTATTTTAATGCTTTACCATGTTTTGATTCTTTATTTTAATGCTTTGCCAAAATAAAGAAGATGAGTTAGGAGACCATACCTTTGCCCTAGCTTTTAGGGATGCTGGCGGACGGATTGCTCTTCCGGATCGGAGTTCCACCTTGGATCAGATGATGCCCGAGGAGATGGATCGAGATGCCTTCTTAGCTCTAAAGAAAACAAACTGGTAGAGGGACCTTGCTTCGAAGAAATATTCAATTGAGAGGCTCAATACGCCCCTAATAGCAACTCTTTTAATCTCAAGAGAGCTAAAAAAGAAGAAAATATAACTTGGAGAGGAAAAAAGATGAAATCTAATAATGAAAATGATTTCTTGTCTTCTTTTCCTTGTTTTTGTGAGTCTTGGTGTGTTTCTGTGTGTTTTGGAAGGTGGGGGGAGGCTCTCTATTTATAATAGGAGCTGAGGGGGTCGAATCCCATCATTTTTCAATTTGGGATTTTCGTTGCCGCCGGCAAGAGAAGCTGTTGCCACGAGAAGGGGGTGACGGCGCCACCAGAGGTGTTGGCACAGGGACTGAAGGAGGGCGGCACAGTGGCAAGGAACCATGTTGCTGCCCTTGGGCATGGCAGATGCCGCCTCTCTGGCGGGAATGCCAAGCATAGAGGGTGGCACCTGTGCCCAGACTTCATTTTGAGGCCGTTTCGAGTCCGTTCGAGAGCGGGTTTGATTCCGGGGAATGCCATTTGGGTTGGCACGAGTCTGAGGGGTGTAAAAAATGAGTGTTCATAGCTGCCCCCATCATGGCTATCCATTTTGAATGATAAACGTGATGTAAGTGAACTGGGTTGTTCCTATCTGTTTGGAACAAACGAATGCTCAACATGGTTGCTTTTCTAGAAAAGAAGTCATGCTGATAGTGGACACAGGCTACCATGATAAGGTAAAGATATCCTAAGGCTATCCTAGGAAAAGTCTGATGAGATCCTAAAGCTACCCTTAGGATGGTCCAAAAAGTTCCTAAAGCTACCCTTAGGATGATCTAAAAAGTTCCTAAAGCTACCTTTAGGACGATCTAAAAAGTTCTTAAAGCTACCCTTAGGACGGTCTGAAAAGTTCCTAAAGCTGCCCTTAGAATGGTCTGATGAGATCCTAAAGCTACCCTTAGGATGGTCTGAAAAGTTCCTAAAGCTACCCTTAGGATTGTCTGAAAAGTTCCTAAAGCTGCCCTTAGAATGGTCTGAAAAGTTTCTAAGGCTACCCTTAGAAAAGTTTGATGAGATCCTAAAGCTACCCTTAGGATGGTCTGAAAAAGATTCTAAGGCTACCCTTAGAAAAGTCTGATGAGATCCTAAAGCTACCCTTAGGATGGTCTGTAAAGATCTTAAAGCTACCCTTAGGATGGTCTGAAAAGCTTTTAAGGATACCCTTAGAAAAAGTTTGATGAGATCCTAAAGCTACCCTTAAGATGGTCTGAAAAGCTTTTAAGGCTACCCTTAGAAAAGTCTGATGAGATCCTAAAGCTACCCTTAGGATGGTTCAAAAAGTTCCTAAAGCTACCCTTAGGATGATCTGAAAAGTTCCTAAAGCTACCTTTAGGATGGTCTGAAAAGCTCCTAAAGCTACCCTTAGGATGGTTTGAAAAGCTTCTAAGGCTACCCTTAGAAAAGTCTGATGAGATCCTAAAGCTACCCTTAGGATGGTCCGAAAAGTTCTTAAAGCTACTTTTAGGATGGTCCAAAAAGTTCCTAAAGCTACCCTTAGGATGGTCTGAAAAGTTCCTAAAGCTGCCTTTAGGAAGGTCTGAAAAGTTCCTAAATGTAACACCTTAGCCTAAACCCTAATAGGGACCTTTAGGGAAATTATTTTCCTTTCTTTATGGTGTGTTAAAATTATATGTGAATGCATGGAAT
>CANXYC011342189.1:0-18311 GCA_948193065.1 Aleurites moluccanus
TACTCTGTATTTTGATGTTCATATCTAGCTGCTCCATGGGGTATGTATGCGTTAGCTAGGACATGAACATATATATATACGTTTATGAGGATATATGAGATGGTATTTCATAATGAATAGTGTTTTATGATTGATTGGATAAATATATATGTATATTGTGAATGTGATTGATACTGGGTTCTACAGGTGCCAGTCGCCATTGGCATTTCCCGTGCCCTAGGATCGTCGCGATCGGATTATGGGAATTGGATCGTGACATTGGATGTGAATGGATAACTAATTGATGGATTAATTGATGTAGAATTGGAGATTTGACAAAGGTGACTTTCAAAGTGAACTATTTTGGCCATTTAGTGAGATTGGTGAATTTGGCTTGTGCAAAGGCTAATTGGAGGCTTACGTGAGTTTACATTATATCAAATTATATACTTATTTGATTGAATTGATAAATGGAAACCATTTGTGAAAACCCTTGTTTGGCCGAACCACATTGCCTTTAGATTTTTGCTTGATTTTGCCATATTTTTCCTTGCCAATTTGATCTATTTGATATTGTTTTTATTGTGGTTCTTTGAATACCTATCTTGTTATTGCAATGTGGTTTGTTGTGGATTTGAATGGGCAAGTCAAATTTGAACTATAACCTAACCTATTGGCTTGCCATTGTATGCCCACCAAGTGTTCGATGAAATGCCTAGTTCATTTGCCTTTAGCCTATTGGTTTGTATGCCATAGGCCTACCAATTGAATGTCATTGTCACCAGCGACATTGGCATGCCAATTGACCTACTGTTTTCCACTACCAAACCAACATTTGTTTTATGCCTTTCCTTATTGCTAAACCCTTTATCATTGATTGTATATTGTATACGGCATTGCCATTGATTATATTGATTACTATGGGTATCGATCGCCATTGGCATCTCCCTTGCCCTAGGACCATCGCAGTCCTGAAAATTGTGTCATAACAGAGGTGGTATCAGAGCACTAGGTTTATAGACTGTGAATCTAGGTTACAGATGAATTGTGACTGAATTACAGAGGAATAGTGACTAAGTATAGAATGAGGTATAATTAAGTATACCGTGGAACATAGGATTTCCTTTGTCGTCCTTTGCTGTTATCATCTGTTATATGTCATTATTCTGCATTTTTGCTATTATCTAAGACTATTATTCTTTTTCCTGACAGATTACAGAGATGTTTGACAATAGGGATAGAGATACCAGGGAGGTTGAGGTTGCCTCCAATGAGTCCCTACTGAGGGAGATTAGTGTATCAGAGGGTTCGTCTCGATCCTGATAGACTTCAGAGGATTCTGAGAGGGGCGATGACCCCTAGAGAGTAGAGATGATGATAGGTTTGATGGAGTTGAAGAGGGAGAAGGCTAAGATTAGACAAGAGAGACAGCAGGTACAACTACCACCTGCTCTAGCAGTAGTGCCTCCACCTGTAGTACCTGAGGCAGTTCCTGTAGCACCAGCTCCTGTGCAGCCAGTGGGGGCTCAGAGGGAGCCAGCTGTATAGGGAGGTCAAAGAGAGATTAAGGAGGGTGGAGTATCTATGTTTAGCTTTCTGAAGCTAAACTTACCTGAGTTCAGAGGAGATAGGGTTACAGATCCAGTTGATGTTTTAGAGGAGTTAGAGAAGGTAGTGTGAGGAGACTACCTTGTTTTGAGTTGAGGGCTATTGAGTTGGTTGGCCTATTGCTTAAGGGTAAAGCATGGACTTAGTTCTCGAGTCATATGGAGGCTAGGCTATATGGAGATCACCCACCTACTTGGGCAGAGTTCAGGCAGGGTTTAGTGGATGAGTTCATTACAGAGGGGGTGAAGACCCGTAATTTGATCAGATTTGAGCAGCTTGAGCAGGGGGACAAATTAGTGGAGGAGTATGCGGAGGAGTTTATTCGGCTGAGTAGATATGCTACTCATATAGTACCTACTGAAGCTGATCTAATTAGTAGGTTCTGGAGGGGTTTGCATGCTACACTCCATAATGCATTATTGGCTGCCAAGTTTACTTGATTGACTACAGTGATTAACAAGGCCACATAGACGGAGGAGAAGTATAAGACTGAGAGGGCGAAGAGGGACTAGAAGAGGAAGGGTAGTCCAGGATTACAGGTTAGGAGGGGGGAGAGCAGCTCCCATCCTAGACAGGTAGAGCAGGTACCCCGGTTTGAGCAAAGATCTACAACCAGTAATCAGAGGAGGAGACTATAGAGTAGGGGATAGCCCTTAGTTTAGTCAGCACCTGCTTACTCCCAGGGTTTTTTGAGGCCAGTTACACAGACTTCCAGCATTCCTACTTGTGGGTTTTGTGGTCAGAGACATGAAGGGGAGTGTTGGAGACAGACTAGTGCATGTTTGAGGTGTGGCTAGTAGGGCCATTATGCTAACAGTTGTCTAGTGAGGGCTGATCAGCATCCATCTATCACAGTCTCATAGCCAGTGGTTCAGGTGAGTTAGAATTTGAGTAGAGAGGCTACAGCCAGAGGCAGAGGCAGGGGAGGACAAGCTCCCAGTGTTAGTCAGGATCCAGCTAGTAGGCACCAGGGCAGAGTATTTACAGTCAACACTCATGATGCTCAGAGATCGGACAATGTTGTCACAGGTACCATCTTAGTTCAGAATGAGATTGTTGATTCCTTATTAGATTCGGGTGCAACTCATTATTTTGTATCACCATATTTTGCACCCAAATTTAATAAGGAGAGGAGGTTATTAGATGTGCCATTGATGGTTGCTACTCCTATGGGGGATAGTGTGGATGTTGATTATTACTTTCCTGACTGCATTATTGAGATTGATGATCAGATCTTGCATGCTGATTTGATTGAGTTGCCTGTACTTGAGTTAGATATTATTTTAGGTATGGATTGGCTGACGAGGCACTGGATTGTTATAGACTGTTATCAAAAGAGGGTTAGATTTCAGCCTGAGGGGAAGCCGAAATTTGAGTTTCAAAGTGATATTTGGGAGTTTCGAGTTAACCTGAAATTTTTGCCAAAACCGTGATGTGAATTGTGTACCCCTGTCAGATATAATCACCAAATCAACTCCATAAAGTCGCACAATCTTATCCACATACAACTGTGTATACTGAGCTACTGTATAGCTGGTCTTAGCCTCCAGAAAATGAGCAGACTTCATCAATCGGTCAACAATTACCTCTATAGAATCATATCCCCTCGAAGTCCTTGATAGACCAACTATGAAATCCATGGTAATCTGTTCCCATTTCCACTCTGGCAACTCTATGGGTACCTAGTTACGGTTTAGTACTGCTTTCCATCCGCAGACTGATGGGCAGTCAGGGAGGATGATCTAAACTTTGGAGGATATGCTCAGATTATGTGTTCCGGATTTCAAAGGTAACTGGGATTATCATCTGCCTTTAATAGAGTTCTCCTACAACAACAGTTATCACTCTTCTATTCGTATGGCTCCATTTGAAGTACTATATGGTAGGAAGTGCAGATCTTCAGTGTGTTGGGTAGAGCCGGGAGATAAGCAGCTAGAGGGACCAGAGTTGAGTCGAGAGACTATGGAAAAGGTTCCTATGATCAGAGAGCAAATGAGGACTACCTTCAGTAGGTAGAAGAGTTATGCTGATCCAAAGAGGAAGGATGTACAATTTTTAGTTGGTGATCATGTCTTCCTAAATGTCTCACCGATGAGAGGAGTTATGAGATTTGGGAAGAGGGGCAAGCTATCACCAAGGTTTATAGGCCCATTTGAGATACTTGAGAAGATTGGTAGTATGGCCTATAGATTGGCTCTTCCACCCAGTATGAGCCACGTACATCCAGTATTCCATATATCGATGTTGCAAAAATATGTTTCTGATCCATTGCACATTTTAGAGATACAAGATATGGATCTCAGTGATGATTTGTCCTATGAGGAGCTACCTGTGGAGATCATTGATAGACAAGTCAGGTAGCTTCGGAACAAGGAGATCCCTATGGTAAAACTGCTATGGAGGAACTAGACGATGGAGGAGTGCACATGGGAGAGCGAGCAGGAGATGAGGAACAAATATCCATTCTTATTCCAGCAATAAGGTATGTTTTTATTTAAATTCGAGGACAAATTTATTTGTAGGGGGTAGAATATAATACACTATAAAGTTATAACTCATATGCATGAATTAATTCTCAGTATGTGGTCCATTAGTCTTGAAATGATGGGAAATAATTTTAGAGACACAGTTAGAAAGTGAATTTGATACTTTTTCGGAAAGCGGCGGTGTCGGGAACACTACCGATAAATGAGCTATCCGGTCAACAGAAGAATTTCTGAAGTTGACTTGGGGGTAAAAGATGACAATAATTTATGTGTAATTTTGGCAAAAAGAAAGAAGTGAAAATCATTTAGGAACACTGAAAAAGTAAGTAATGACATTTTTATAAATAAATGGAAATTTAAGGTGAATAGTGGAAAGTGGTCGGTTGGAGTTACAGAATGACTTCAGAACTATTTTTATAAATAAGTATAAATTAAACTAAGCCTATTGACTCCCACTTTGATATCTAATTCTAGACAGAATTGACATAATAAATTACAGAAGATTTTGGACTAAAGTGTAATGGATGAGATTTGAGGGATTTAGTTGTAATTGTGCATATGGGATTTTTCTATTTATTTTCGGCCTTAGCCATTTCTATCATCTTCTTCCTTTATTTATCCATGGCCGAACCATCCTTCCATTTATTCTTCAATTCTTAAACAAAACTTTAGAAATTTAATAGAAAAATTAAGTTCTCACCTAGCTTTCTTCATTTCCATCTTCAATTTGTAGAAATGAGCTAAGGATTTCAAGGAATAACATTTCAAAGATTTCGGCCATTTGGTATCATTGAGGTAAGGATGTGATTTCTTGGTTTAATGGTTTATTTAAGTGTTATTTAGATTCAATTGAATGGGTTTGGTGTTAATTTGTACCAATTCATCCAATTGTGTTGAAATCCCTAATTTGAATGGTTAAATTGAAGTTGTAAGATATGATTTGATAAATTAATGTTAGGTTTTGTTAATTGATGTTAGAATTAGTCAATTGGATGTGAATGGACAACTAATTGATGGATTAATTGATGTAGAATTGGAGATTTGACAAAGGTGACTTTCAAAGTAAACTATTTTGGCCATTTAGTGAGATTGGTGAATTTGGCTTGTGCAAAGGCTAATTGGAGGCTTAGGTAAGTTTATATTGCATCAAATTATATGCCTATTTGATTGAATTGATGAATGGAAACCATTTGTGAAAACCTTTATTTGGCCGAACCACATTGCCTTTATTTGCCCTTGGAATTTTGCTTGATTTTGCCATGTTTTTCCTTGCCAATTTGATCCATTTGACATTCTTTAATTGTGCTTCTTTGAATACCTATCTTGTTATTGTAATGTGGTTTGTTGTGGATTTGAATGGGCAAGTCAAATTTGAACCATAACCTAACCTATTGGCTTGCCATTGTATGCCCACCAAGTGTTTGATGAAATGCCTAGTTCATTTGCCTTTAGCTTATTTATTGGTTTGTATGCCATAGGCCTACCAATTGAATGCCATTGTCGCCAGCGATGTTGGCATGCCAATTGACCTACCATTTTCTGCTACCAAACTAACTTTTGTTTTATGTCTTTCCTTATTGCTAAACCCTTTATCATTGATTGTATATTGTATACGGCACTGCCATTGATTATATTGATTACTATACCGATTGATACCGAATTGATTGTTATTGGCTTGACTGATATCTAGATGCCATTGTTGCTTATGGTATCCCTTGTTATTGATCCTAATATGGTTTGGCAGATCTACCGATCTGATAGGATAGTGGGGAAATACTATCGGGGATGTGCACATTGTATTACTGATACCCTAGCTAGGAGGGGTTATGGTCCTGGCCATAGCGCCTGATCAGTCTTATGCTATTGATACAGATATGTTACTGGAGACCTACATGGTCCATATTGATACGGATTACTGGAGATTGTATGATTTCTTTTCATATAGTCCATCCCATTATCTGTTTTTCCATATGATACCGAGCCTATATGTTATTCTTTGACTATACTGTACCTTGACATTGATATTGTATACTGTTATCCTATTGACTGATACTATTATTTATTGGATACCTATTGTTTATTGTGATGCATGTAATTTCACTAAGTATCATCTATACTAACTCTTTTCATTTGTTTACCTATTTCAGGAGAGGAGTAGGTTGCAGAATCCCAATGTCTGTTTTTCTGTGGATTTCTGCTTCAGACATTCTGATGTATATATTCTGACATTTTGTATATTTATTTTGGTGTTCATTATCTAGCTGCTCTATAGGGTATGCATGGGTTAGCTAGGAGATGAACATATGTATATACTGATGATGATATTTTGAGTTATGTGATGATATTATGATGTGATATTATGATTATTATAGCCATTTGCAGTAAATGACAAAATGTATGATAGAATATCAGAATGAATGGTAAGTAATTAAAATGAATATTATATTGTGGTTTGTAGATGATGCATGTGATACTGGGTTTTACGGGTGCCCGTCGCCATTGGTATCTCCCGTGCACTAGGACCGTCGTGATCCGAAAAACTAGGTCGTGACAAATTGGATTTCAAAGTGGGGAAATCAATAAGCTTATTTTAATTTATACTTATTTATAAAAATAGTTCCCGAGTCATTCTGTAACCCCGACCGATCAATTTTTACTATTCACCTTTAACTTCCAGTTATTTACAATTATGCCATTAGTTACTTTTTCAGTGTTCCTAAATGATTTTCACTTATTTCTTTTTTCCAAAATTACACATAAATTATTGTGATCTTTTACCCCCAGGCCAACTTCAGAAATTCTTTTGTTGATCGGATAGCTCATTTCTCGGCAGTATTCCTGACACTGCTGATTTCCAGAAAAGTATCAAGTTTGCTTTCTAAATGTGTCTCCAAAATTATTTTCCATCATTTCAAGACTAATGAACCACAAACTGAGAACTAATTCATGCATGAGAGTTAGGAATTTATAGGGTATTACAATATTATGAAATTAAAAACCATATATATAATTTATGTTATAAATTTTCTACCATTCTACATAGTCATAATTCTCTATATGATTATTTTCAATATACATCTTGTAATATCCTAGAAAATGCAACCATAATTGAACAATAACATAATCAATTATTGGTTTGGGAACACTAAAATAACTAAGGATAATTTTTGAAACACAGTTAGAATGCATTTGAGCTATTATCCTGGAAAATATCGGCATTAATTATAATGCCCGGGGAAATAGTAGTCTAGTTGACAGATAAATTTTTGATTCGGACTAGGGGTAAAGAATCATATATATATATATATGTGGAGTTTTAGTAAAAAGGAAAAGTTCAAAAATATTTTGGAACACTGAAAATTTAAGTAATGGCAAAATCATAAATAAGTTAAACTTTAGGGGTATAGTAGGAAACCAACTGTCTGAGTTTCATAATGGCTCTGAAACTATTTTTATAATAAACTACAGATAAAAAGAAGCTATTTTAGTTCTCATTTTTAAATCCAATTCTCAATAGAATTGTCATAATAAATTATAGAAAAAATGAGGTCAAAGTACAGTTAATGGATAGTTTAAGGACTTAAATATAATTTGCTAGTTTTGCTTAATATATAAGCATGCCTTAGAAGAATTTTTCTTCATCTTTTCTCTTCCTCTTCTCTTGGATGAAATCGCCAGAGCCATTTCTCCTCAATTTATGAAGTTTTTTCTTAAGAAAAACTTAAAGAAAACCATAAAACCAACTTTGATTCTTCCTTTTCCATTAAAATTTTGCTTGAAAAATCAAAGGAAATCAAGAACCATCACCATATAGATATCTAGTGGATCATCATACCAAGGTAAGGAGTTGATTTCATTAGTTTTATGGTTGATTTAGATGTTAAATAGAATAAGTTTAGTATTAATTTGCATCAATTGATGCATTTGGTGAGTTTTTCCCAATTTGAAACCCTAGATTGAAGTTGTATGATTTGAATCTTTGAATTGGTGTTAGTTAATATTAATTAAGATTAGATTATGTTAATTGATGGCTAATAGATGGATTATTTATGGCTAATTTGGTGTAGAACACAAGGATTTGGAAGATTGCCAATTTTGCCTTCTTTGAAGAAATTGGTAGCAAATCAATTTTCTTAGTTTATTTGAAGTGTGAGGTGAGTTTAATATGCATCATTTATCATGGATATAATATTGATTTGTTGATTGGAAACCTTCTCCTTTTCCCTCATTTTGGCCTAACCACCTAGCACTATTCATCACCTTGAATTTTGCTTATTTTTCTTTTGGTTTCTTAAGCCATTTTGATTCATTGGTTGATGTATATTGTCACTACCCACTTTTGGATCGCGATGGTCCTAAGGTATGGGTAGACTTAAGGTCACCGAAAACCTGTAGAACCCATGAATAATCCATTTATCAATCATTCAATCAATATTAACTCATTCATAAATACTTAAATCCCATTTATTACTTATAAATTTTTCAGAAATTTTGCCAGAGGTTCCTTTGTAATTTTAATGCTATTCCAGATCCAAAACCGGGTCTTACAAAAATTATACAATCTGCACAAAAAAAATTTTACACTCCCAATAATTTGCCTTCCTTATACCCTCAACTTCACAGTTTCACAGACATAAATAACACTTCTAAATCTCTTTTAAACATGTGAATTTCATTTTAGCTTTTTCCGTATCACTGTCATTATCACTTCACTATTATTATCATTAAGCATCACATATTATAGTCATTCATTACTAAACTTTAATAGTAAATCACATTACATTTTAACGTCATTTAAATGTCAATTACTTCACTATTCATATATCACTATAGTACTTAATCACCTAATTACACACAGTACCATAGAGGTCTAAGAGTTGACACTCACAACCTTTAGAGAATATAATTCTACCTTGATGTACTTAGCATTCCAAGTCAGAAAAGAAACTGACTTAAAATCAACCTTCTTTATCTCATCCCTGTAAAAATTATAAACCACTATTTGGTGAGTATAAAATACTTAATGAGCATGTATATATCATTAAACATGAGATATAAACATATGATAACAAAAGTTGTAAATAGAAGTCAAGTGTCAATAAATACAATGAAGAATACCAGTATATTCAATTTGATTGTCAAAGATTAATTAATTTTGCATACCAAATATCTTTGGGAGTTTGGAACAGGTAACAATGAAATCGATGATAAACAATAATCGATGAAAGAATGGCCATCAACGGTAAGCAATAAGATATAAGCTTGGAATCAATGAACAGGAAAATAATACTCGTATCATAGATGAGACAGATAAAGGGCCATGAATATGTATAATCTCATATCAATCTCATATCATGTACATAAGGCAAATCAGGCCCTCTAGCTAGGACTGTTAACCCTTCCCAGCTAGGGTATCATGTAAAATCAATATGCACATTGCTGACGGTATGTACCCACTACCCCATCGAAGAGGCAACTCTATCAAATCCATATGTAAATAGGCCAATGGAAATCAATAACAATATCTAGTATTCATTAGGAATATTACGGTACAATGGCTTTCGATCGATGCACATGGGCTTACTTGTCAATACATTTCATTAATCATGTATTGGTTTCTTTACTTGATACAAGGTAGCAATTAATAATAAACATCATGGAATATGGCTAAACATTTGGTGTGCATACTTTTGGAAACATTTTGGTACATGATCAATCAAGAAAAATAGGCATTTCAATATCAATAACCATCAATGAATATGGATGATTTGAATCTTTGAGAATTATCAAAGGATGATCAACAATAGCAATGTGGCATTTAACCAAGAAAGAAACATGTTCATTGGGTCAACAAATCAAAACATGGGTATGCATAATAATGTATACATTACTCACCTCGCTAATATCTTTACTTTCCATTCTTCACTTCTCTACTTTGATCTTCCACTTATATCTTCTTCAGTATTCAAAGTTATACATCAATTTAAACATTAACAATCAGTATTCATCTATATTTTATACATTAATCTTCAATTTAGTTTAATAAATTTCTATTTATTCTTATACTTAGAGTTTTTAGTCTAACAGTTCTTATTTATTAATCTCATTCTGGCAGTTTGGACATTTATGTCTCTAACTCAGTCTAAACTTATCTAATTGCATTGATTTTTTTTCCTAATTAAACTATACATATCAGGGTCTAACATGTTAAAAATTAAGCTACGTTCAAGTTCTACACATCATATGGTGTCAGTTTGAACTTAACCCTACAATCAACCCTGCTGCCTTGCACTCCAATTCGGGCAGTCAGTACTAAATTAGGTAAATCACATAAAATAATAATCCAATGCCAAAACCATTTTACAATAATCTACATAAGACATAAATAAACATCTTTCATTTTGAACACTTAGCCTAATTCAGTCTCTAACTATCTGTGAAATAAAAACAATGTAGCACTTTTCAAATTTCCTTGTTCTAAGTCAGTCTAAGTTTTTTACTTAATAACTCTCCCTAACTTTGAATTCTACAAATTAATTTTATAGATATATACTAGACACATATATAAACAACCTTTATGCTTATAAATTTCACAAATTCTATCATTTAGATTACAAAATATCAGTCATAACATACTATTTCTACAGGATCCGGATTTTCCAATTTAGTCACAAAACAAACTTTACTCAATCTATCTAATTCCCAACATATTGTAATACCCTAGAAAGTTATAACTCACATGCATTATTTAGTTCTCAGTATGTGGATCAAAAGTCTTGAAATGATGGGAAATAATTTTAGAGACATAGTTACAAAAGCGAATTAGTTACTTTTCCGGAAAGTGACGGTGTCAGGAACACTGCCTAGAAATTAGCAGTCCAGTCAACAGAAGAATTTCTGAAGTTGACCTAGGGGTAAAAGATCACTATAATGCATGTATAATTTTGGTAAAAATAAAGAAGTGAAAATAATTTAGGAACACTGAAAAAGTAACCAATGGCAAAATCGTAAATAAATGGAAGTTTAAGGTGAATACTAGAAATTTGTCTGTCAGAGTTACAGAATGACTCTGAAATCATTTTTATAAATAAGTATAAATTAAAATAAGCTTACTGACTCCCAACATTGAATTCCAAATCCTGATAGAATTGACAGAATAAATTATAGAAGATTTTGGACCAAAGTGTGATATATGGAAGTTTGAGGATTTAGTTATAATTTGCCATATGATTTTTATTATAAAATCAACACTTAGAACAATCTCCACCATTTTCTTCTTCTTATTCTTGAAAGGCTGAACCATATCCCACCATTTCTTCCTCCATTTCTCACAAAGTTTTCTTAAGAAAGTTGATAGAAAATTTGAGTATTAACCTAGTTCTATCCATTTCCATCATCAATTTGCAAGAAGGAGCAAAGGAAACCAAGGATTGGAGAGCTTCTCCATTTAACCTAGAATTCCATATTGAGGTAAGCATGTGTTTTGTTTGATTTTATTGTTTATTTAAATGATTCTAAGGTTGAATTAGATGGGTTTTAAGGTTAATTGTATCAATTGATGCAAATTGATAGAAATCCCTAAATTGCTAAACCTAATGGAAGTTGTAAGTTTTATCCATTTGAATTAGTGTTAGTTTCTGTTAATTGATGTTAGAATAAGTCAATTGGAGGTTAATAGGTAACTAATTGATGATTGTTTTGGTGTAGAATTCAAATTTTGATAAAGGTATGCCTATTGGCTACATTGGTGATTGGTGGGGAAAATCAACTTTCCAAAGCTAATTGGAAGCTTAGGTGAGTCTTATATGCATCCTTTAACATGCCATTTCCATTGAAATTGAAATTGGAATTTATTTGTGAAAGTGGTATGTTGACCGAACCACTTGCACTATCCATTGCCCTTATATTTTGCTTGTTTTCTTCATGTTTTCCATAGCCAATTTGACCTCATTTGATGTTGTTTAATATTGTTTCCTTGATGCCTATTATATAATTGCAAATGTGGCTTGTTGTTGATTGAATTGGGCAAGTCAATTTTGTACCCTAACCTAACCTATTGGCTTGCCATTGTATACCCACCATGTGTTTGTGAAAATGCCTGGTTCATTTTGTCTTTGGCCTATTGTTTGCATTCCATAGGCCTACCATTTGAATGTCATTGTCGCCAGCGACGTTGGCATGCCAATTGGCCTACCGTTTTCCTTCGCCGAGCCAACTTTTGTTCTATGTCTTCCTTAATTGCCAAACCATTTGTTATTGATTATATGTTACCTATAGGATTTCCATTAATCTTATTGATAATTGATTGACTGATATTGAGCTTATTGATATGGAGGATACCACTGTTGGATAATGGTATCCATTGATATGTTGTTTCTTGATATTGATCCTAATGTGGCTTGACAGAGCTACCGACCCGATAGGGTAGTGGGAAAATACTGTCGACAATGTGCATATTGTATTACTGATGCCCTAGCTAGGAGTGGTTATGGTCTTGGCCATAAGACCTGATCAGTCTTATGCTCATTGATATTGATATGCTATATGTTCACATATGGTCCATATTGACTACTAGAGATTGTATGACGTCATACAGTCCATCCCTTTATCTGTCTTTCCATATGATACCGAGTCTATATGGTATTCCTTGGCTATTTTGTAACCTAATATTGATTTTGTATACTGTTATTTGTCCTACTGACACCATTGCTCCATTATTACCAACTACTTATTTGTTGATGCATATAGATTCACTGAGTATCTTATATACTCAACATTTCTTTGTTTACCCATTTCAGGAGAGGAGTAGAGTGCAGAATCCTGTCATCTGTCATTCAGGGATTTCTGCCAGCATTACTGATGTATGTATTCTAATTTGTATTATTATTTTGATGTTCATAATCTAGCTGCACTATAGGGTATGTATGGGTTAGATAGGAAATGAACATGTATATATGTTTATGATGTTATTATGAGTGATATGATGTTTATATGATATGATATATGGATTTTTATAGCCAATTGCAGTAATTTACAAAATGAATTACAGAATAACAGAATGGATGGTAACTAACTAAAAATAGATAATATATTGTGGTTTATAGATTGTGCATGTGATACTGGGTTCTACGGGTGCCAGTCACCATTGGCATCTCCCATGCTCTAGGACCGTCGCGGTCCAAAAATGGGTCATGACAGAGGTGGTATCAGAGCCCTAGATTATAAAAAGTGGAATTTAGGTTACAAATGAATAGTATCCGAATTACAGAGGAATAGTGACTAAGTACAGAGTGGGCTAGAATTAAGTAAACCATGGAGCATAGGATTTCCTTTGTCGTCTTTTGCTATTATCATCTATTATATGTTAGTATTTTGCATTTCTGTTATATTATGAGTATGTTTCCATTTTTACTGCCAGATTACAAAGATGTCTGACGATAGGGACAGAGAGGCCTGAGAGGCAGAGGTAGCCTCCAATGAGTCATTGGTGAGGGAGATTGCAGTATTATAGGGTTCGTCTAAATCCTGACAGACTTCATAGGATTCAAAGAGGGGCGATGATCCCTGGAGAGTGGAGATGATGAAGGGATTGATGGTGTTACGGAGAGAGATGGTTGATTTGAGACGAAAGCATCAACATGTACCTCCACCACTAGCTCCAGTAGTAGTGCCTCCACCTGTGGTACCATAAGCAGTTCCAGTGGTACCGGCTCCTATGCAGCCTATAGGGGTTCAGAGGGAGCTTGCTGTACAGGGAGGTCATAGAGTGATAGAGGAGGGTGGTGTATCTATGTTTAGCTTTCTAAAGCTAAACCTGCCTGAGTTCAGGGGAGACAGAGGTAGTGACCCTGTAGATTTTCTGGAGGAGGTTGAGAAGGTAGTGAGGAGACTACTATGTTCAGAGTTAAGAGCTATTGAGTTGGTTGGGCTATTACTTAAGGGTAAGGCATGGACCTGGTTTTCTATGAGGATGGAGCCCAGACTTTACGGTGAGCACCTACCTAGCTGGATTGAGTTTCGATAGGGACTTATTAATGAGTTTATTATTGAGGGGGTGAAGACTCGCAACCGGATTAGATTTGAGCAGTTAGAGCAGAAGGATAGATTTGTTGAGGAGTACGATGAGGAGTTTATCAGGTTGAGTAGATATGCTACTCATATTGTACCTATAGAGGCTGATTTGATTAGTAGGTTTCAGAGGGTTCTTCATGCTGTATTACATAATGCATTGCTAGCTATTGAGTTTACTTTTTTGATGACAATGATTGATAAGGCGACACATATAGAAGAGAAGTACATGACTGAGAGGGCTAAAAGGGACCAAAAGAGGAAAGGGGATCCAGGATCTCAGGTTAGGAGGGGGGAGAGCAATTCCCATCCTAGGCAGGCAGAGCCAGTGCTTCAGTTTGATCAGAGGTCTACAGCTAGTAGTCAGAGGAGGAGGATTCAGAGTAGAGGACCGCCAGTGGTTTAGTAAGCACTTATATATTCTCAGGGTTCTTCGAGACTAGCTACACAAACACCCAGTATTCCTAGTTGTGGGTTTTATGGTCGGAGACATAGAGGGGAGTGTTGGAGACAGACTGGTGCTTGTTTGAGGTGTGGCCAGTAGGGACATTATGCTAACAGGTGTTCATTGAGGGTTGATCAGCAGTCATCTATTATGGTTTCTCAGCCAGTGGTTCAAGCAAGTCAGAATATAGGCAGAGAGACTTCAGGCAGAGGCAAAGTGTAACACCTCAGCTTTAACCTAATTTGAACCTTAAAGGGGAAACTTAGGGGGAAATTTTTCCTTTCTTTTGAACTTGTTAACATTATGTATTTATGTATGAAATTGATAGTTATGCAAGTTATATGAGTTGATTTTATGCATAGAAGTGGTTTAAAGGCTGTTAGGACAAAATCGGGAAATTTTGAGTTTTTGGTGAACTGGGGGCAAAATGGTCATTTTACACCCCTTCGAATTTTTATGGAATTAACACTATATTTGAAGGTAGAAAAGAATTTAAGGACATGAAAATGATATTATTAAGTTTATTTGAATAATTGTTGGAGAATTAAACTAAATTGAAAATAGTTCCCAGCAAGCTGCTCAATTGAGGTGCTTGAGGTACTTCTTTTGAACAAAGGCTATTTTAATCTTTTCCTTTGCAATATGAAATTATATTGTCACGACCCAACTTGGGAGGTGTGACGGTCCTAGGGTACGAGTGTTGCTTATGCTACCTGTACCACGAAGAACCCATATAACTGTACTATATGGCATACAATACAATAACAAGCTCAATATGGCTTGACAATTCTATGAAAAATTAGGCAGCATCTCCTCTATATAAGGACTATGCCCAGATGAAAAGCATACAAATAAGCACTTCAACTATATACTTCACCATCTATCTCAATACAAGGATCCCTTTGGATCTCCAATATCAACTCAAAATAAACATCTGAACATCAGATCACATATATTCATCTCAACATATATGAATATATCTCAAAATATAACTTATAGATATAAAGATGCAACACACAAACATATATACATGCCAACCTTAATTTACAATACCATGGAGCCTCTATACTATACAAATATTTACATATATCTTTGGATCTGGAATTTACATGACACAAGTAACCTAAATTTCCACGGCGAGGATAAGATGTGCCAATGGAATACTGGCCTCACTGCTGACCTGAAAATGATAACCACTGAAGGGGGTGAGTATAAAAAATACTCAGTGAATTCAAATGCATAAAAAAGCAGTAAATGCTATATAATCAATAATTGCCCTTATATGGCCTGTGGAATCAATATATAATAACATGTAAAGTAAGTAACAAGTATTAATAAACATATGAGTATTCATAATAATATTCAATATATATAAAAGCCAACTCATATATGATATAACAGGATTGAATTCATTAGTCATTATAAACATATTGTCTGTATTAGGCACAATAATAAAGTGTATAAATTTCTAAACGCAAAGGGGATCAGCCTTTACGACTAAGGAATATTGCACACCCTCCCTAGCATGGGCCAATTTATAAATACTAGAGAATATTTCACATCCTCTCTAGCAAGGATTAACTTATTTAATAGCAGTGTGCACACAGTCGATGGAATATTACACTACCCATCGAAGTAGTCCTGTTTTAAATATCATATGTTTGTGTCTCCATATAATCAATAAATATAGTACAAATATAATTTATATAGATGTAGAATGATCATATATACATATATAAAGAATAATGGCACAAATTGGGAAGTTGCCAAAAAATTATCCGGCGGGGCCCAGTTGCGCTGCCATAACTGGCTCCCAAATTACGGGTTCGTTTTGGGATTTTTGAGTAGTTTCTGGTTAACTAGGTTACCAAAAGAATTAGGTGGACTATGAGGTACCGTTTCGAAGCTTAGGTTGAGACTAGATTATTGGGCCAAGTGGTGGCCCAATTGGCTTTCTGGATTTCATTTTATAGCCCGACAAAATTTAGGTCAATTTTAGTCGTTTCGGCGGGCTTATTTACGAGCCAATTTGCACTGTTGGGGTTTTTAGGTATCAAACTTTGTTTTATTGGCACAAATGAAATATTATAGGATATATAATGCAAATCATGCATAATTATACATAAGGATTCACCTTTTATGCAATAAGTCCAGTTAACCCCCAAAACTATACTCGAGCCCTACTCGGCTCGCCGCTCTGCACTCCGATCAGGAGTTTTTGACGGTTCACCTATTATCACGCATAACACTCCTGTAAGACTATATAACATTATAAATCGCATAATTCACTTAAACAAACATTCAAACATATCAATTCACAAAAGGCATACACATTATACCTTATAAGCTTCACTTTACACAAATCATACTATATCCATTCCTTTATGCAATAATTCATATCTAACACCACATTTAATTCACATTATGCATATTCATCACTAATATAACACATTAACAACTATTATACACTTAGTTCATCATTTCACATTAAACATACACTATATTCAAACTTAGCTTTCAAGCACTCAAATCAATCATTCTTTACATATCAAAACCTATACATTTCCATCATTTCCAACACTTATTCATATTCAAACTTTACCTTATAAATCTCATTAGTCTAACACCTTAAACTAACAAACTCATACTTGACCTACTTGAATGGAATTCATTCCATTCATCCATTTTTCAATGCCATTTCATCCAATAACATATATAAGCATTAAAGGTATAACATTCATCCATTTAAACCCAACAAATACCAAAGCATCATACCATTCTTCCTTGTTTAATATTTCGGCCAAAGTAACCTTTCATCCAAATGGTTTCTTTTCCAACATTAAGCCATTAATTCATTACATATACATCATATTCAACTCATTCCATCATTTAAACACGTAAAACAACAAAGTACAAAACCAAACCCTAAGCCTATATGGTTCGACCACATTGGATTTCAATCCAAATGAGTTTGTTTCAATTATTCAACCACCAATTCATGTTATACACATCAAATAAACAACATTTGAAGCAATTAATCCATCAAAAAAACACTTTGATTCAAAGTTCTTCCTATTAGGGTTTCAATCCATTATTTTGAATTCCAACCATACAAAATGAGTTTTGATCACCAATAAATATCAAAGAATATCATATAAACATCATTGAATCAAAAGAACTTATAAACCAATAACTTACCAAAAGTTCTTCAAAATGTTTTTTGAATTAAATTGTTACTTTTTCAAGTTTTTTCTTGAATTCTATGTCTAGATTAGTGTTTAGGATGATGGAATTAATCTATTTTCATCAAAAATGGAAAGAAAACAATAAGGTTTATGGTTGTTCAATGGTGGTCAAATGGTGTAATAGGAGGAATGCAAAGTTTTCTGTAACTTTTTGTTAAGAATGGTGAAGAACAAAGAAAGAGGTAGTAAAAATCTATTCAAATGTCAAAGGTATGATCCAATGCTTTAGGTTATTGGTACTTTTGGTGAAATCTAGCCATCCAACCATCCATTTTCCTTACTTTTATGCTATTTGTTAATCCAAAGTCAACACTGGTTGCTTACACATACATTTACCATACCAAATCCAAAACCAAAGGCAAAAATCCTATACTTTGAGCTGATGATAGCAAATTTGAAACCTATTCATCTAACCATCCATTTCTTCATCATTTGATCCAATGGTTAGCTTTAATCACGCCTAACATGATTCAATAAGAT
>CANXYC011342438.1:0-11447 GCA_948193065.1 Aleurites moluccanus
TTAGATCATCCTATAATTGGCACTAAGTGGGTTTTTAGAAACAAAATGGATGAGGATGGGGTAATAACTAGGAATAAGTCTAGGTTAGTGGCTCAAGGGTACAATCAAGAAGAAGGAATAGATTTTGATGAAATCTTTGTACCTGTAGCTAGACTTGAGGCTATTAGAATGCTTTTAGCTTTTGCATGTCATATGAACTTTAAATTATATCAAATGGATGTTAAAAGTGCATTCTTAAATGGCTATATTGAAGAAGAAGTGTATGTTGCTTAACCCCCTGGTTTTGAATGTTTTGATTTTCCAAATCCTGTTTTCAAACTTCAAAAAGCTCTTTATGGTATAAAACAAGCTCCTAGAGCTTGGTATGATAGACTTAGTTCCTTTTTAATTAAAAATGATTTTTTAAAAGGAAGAGTTGATACAACACTCTTTATTAAAAAGGACAAGAAAAATTTGTTACTTGTTCAAATTTATGTGGATGACATAATATTTGGTGTTACTAACGAATCTTTATGCAAAGAATTTTCTAAGTGCATGCAAGAAGAATTTGAAATGAGCATGATAGGAGAATTGAAGTATTTCCTTGGGCTTCAAATTAAGCAAGAAGAAGAAGGAATCTTCATCAACCAATCTAAATACACAAAAAGTATTCTTAAAAGATTTGGCATGGAAGGAGCAAAGTCAAGTCGAACTCCAATCAGCTCTTCTATTAAACTTGACAAGGATGATCTTGGCAAACCTATTGAAGAAAAGAAATATAGAGGTATGATTGGAAATTTGCTCTATTTAACTGCTAGTAGACCCGATATTATGTTTGCTGTATGTTTATGTGCTAGATTTCAATCTTGTCCAAAAGAGTCACACTTGCATTCTGTAAAAAGGATTTTTAAATATTTAATTGGCACTCAACACATATGCTTATGGTATCCTAGAGGCATGGACTTTAATCTTGTTGGTTATTCGGATGCGGATTTTGCCGGTAGTTGCTTGGATAGGAAGAGTACCTCCGGTACTTACCAACTCCTAGGAAATTGTCTTGTTTTTTGGTTTAGCAAGAAGCAAAATTTAGTAGCTTTATCTACCTCAGAAGCCGAATATGTGGCAGCTGCTTGTTGTTGTGCACAAGTGTTGTGGATGAAACAACAAATTAAAGACTTTGGTGTGTCTCTAAAAACTATACCCATTAAGTGTGATAATACTAGTGCCATAAATCTATCAAAAAACCCTGTTCAACATTCAAGAAGTAAACATATTGACATTAGACATCATTTTCTTAGAGATCATATGCAAAATCATGATGTTGCTCTAGATTTTGTTGTGTCAAATAAAGAATTGGCTGATATTTTTACAAAACCCTTGAATGAAGAAAGGATGAATTTTATTAAGAGAGAATTAGGCATGTTGGATGGAAAAATGTTTGAAAAATAATTTTATGCTTTTTAGTCGCAGCCACGACCCACAGTAGTCGCAGTCGCGACCCACTTAGTCGCAGTCGCGACCCACTTAGTCGCAGCCGCGACTCACTTAAGTCGCAGCTGCAACTGACCATCAGAATTTCAAGAGTCGCATGTTTTCCTCTTTTGTTCTTGTTTTTGTTCTATTTCAGTTCGCAGCCGTGATAAAAAATAGTCGCAGCCGCTACAATTTCCTTCACAACCGCGACTGTCCTTTTTTTTTTTTTTTTTTTTGCCTGCCAGCTCGTTGTCGCAGCCGCGACCAAAATTATTTGCAGCCACGACTTTCGCGATTCTCAGTTTTTTAAAACCCTTTTTTTCGCGATTTTCATTCATTTTCTCATTTCTCGACTTTTTTCTCTCAAAATCTCTCTGCTTTTCTTGCTTTAATCCTTATTTCGTACCTAAATGGGTCTAAAAAGAGTAAAATCATGGGCTAGGAAGGGGCAAGAAGCTTTCAAAAGACCCAGATTAGGGCATTCATCTATTCCCTCTTCTCCATCTAGTTCCTCCACCTCAAAATGTTCCTCTCCACCCATTCCTCCTCCAAATCCATCTCCTACTCCAATTCCTAAGAAGAAAAGGACTCCAGTCAATCATGAAGAATGTAATCCTACAGATCTGGAGGTGTTGGTTCAATCTCTGTCTCCTCAAGAGATTACCCGGTATGAAAATCTCTCTTCACACTGTTCAATTCTTCCTTCTAGATATGTGAATTGGATGGAGTTAGATAGTTTAAGCTTGAGTGAACCCATTAGGTCAAAACTCCAATTTGTCCATTGGCTCACAATGGTGGATATTAAACATGATTGTTTTCCTTTACTAACTCTTGAATTTTTCTCCACATTCTTCCTTGACACAACTAGAGGATCTACCTATGGTAATATGAGCTTCAAACTTCTGGGCAAACCCTATACCCTTACTCTTAGGCAAACTAGTCAGCTTTTTGGGTTTACTGAAATTGGGGCAATAGGTTTCTCCCATGAATTAGAAGAGAATATGCATGATTTTTGGAAGGAAATTACTGGGTCCTCTCAACCTTTTAATCCTAAAATCTCAAAATTCACTAGTATTCGAGACCCGGTACTCAAGGTGCTTTACAGAATTATCACCTATACCATCAACAGTCGAGGAACCAGTTACAACGCTTTTCTCGAAACAGAGTTGTTATTTCTTTGGTGTATTGAGAAAAATTATTCTATTGCCTCTGCTAGGTGGTTGGTAGATCAATTTCACAATATTGCTCAGAAGAAATCAGGAGATATTGGTTGTGGTTACCTAGTGACACATATAGCTTATGCAATTTGTGAAAATCCCAAATTTGATTCACAAAATACCGCTTTCAAACCCCTGGTTCACAATCTTCCAAAAAATAAATTCCTTGGGTTAGTGACTTTGCAGCGTATGAGGATAGTTGAGAAAAGGTCTGATGGATCTTTTGTTCTTAAAGCCGTTCCTGCTGTTGGTGAGGAAACTGAGCAACAAGAAGAAGTTCCTCCTCCTTCTATTGATACTACAGTTCCTTCTCAGCCTGCACTTCCGGAAGACACAGCTGCTTCCTCTTCGCTCATGGAATTTCTCACAGCTCGCTTCGATGTTGAGACTCTTCTGTTGAGACTAAAGTCAAGACTTCTCTCAAAGCTGCCATTCAGCATTTACGACGCCAACAACAGGAATTTTTGGCAGAAATGGAGCATCGTGAGGTATTTTCTCCATCAGATTCAGACACAGCTGATGCAGAGTCTAGTGACCCTGTTGCTCCTTCTCAACCCATGGATAAGGTCAAGGCACCTGCTGGTTCTGATTTCTCCAACATTGCAGCTATTGGAGCTGCTGCAGTCCAAACTTCTTCGGATCCCGCTCCCAATGTTCCCCCTTCATAGTTTTCTATTTTATTTTTGTTTTTTTCTTTGTTTGTTAAAAACTTATTCCTATAATGAATTGATTATCTTCTTTTTGATTAGTATCAAACAAAGGGGGAGAAAATTATGATTGTGATTTGATGATTTGTATTTATTTTTGTGATTTATGTTTATTTGATGATTTGTGTTTATTTGATGATATTTATATTTGACATATAATATGAGTTATAATATGGTATATTAATGTAAAATGTTAAATTCTATAATCTTTTCAAAATAAAGCACAAATTTAGGGGGAGTTTTTTAAAACACATAATCATGCACTTTCTTTATAATTGGTTGTTTGTCACCATAAAAAAGGAGGAGATTGTTAGACCTTAAGGTCTTCTTCATACTTATTTTGATGGTTACAAATACCAAATTATTGGACTAATAAGTTTGTTTGATTATGTGCAAGAATTTTTAAGAATTTCTTCGAAGTATTATAGGATGTTGCTTAGTCGCGGGCGCGACCAGTTATAGTCGCGGGTGCGACTCTAGATACAAGCTTGGTCACAGGTGCAACAAATCCAGTCACAGTCTTGAAAAGCTTCAGGTCGCGGGCGCGACACTTTATAGTCGCGGGCGTGAAATTAAAGTCCGGATAATTCAAGACATCCAGTAGTTTTAAGGTGAACAGCGTCCATCCAGTAGCGGGCGTGACACAAGTTAGTCGCAGGTGCGACTAAGTGAAGTCGCAGGTGTGACAGAATGATTCGCGGGCGCGAAATTAAAGTTTGGATAATTCAAAACATCCAGTAGCTTAAGATTGAACAGTGTGATTCAGTCGCAGGCACGACATTCTTCAATCGCGGGCGGACATTCTTCAGTCGCGGGCGCGACTCACCCGTAAAATAGTTGTTGGAGCGAATTTTCAGGTGCATTTATTACGGGAAAATGAGTCTAAACAGCTCTTTCTTCACTCAAGACTATAAATATGAGTTAATTTGTATTAAATGAAGTGAGAACAACCTTTAAACAAGTTCATAAATATTTATTGCTAGATTATTCATATTTATTGTGCAAAAATCAGTTTATACTTGTATTTATTGTAAAAGGTTGTGTGTGAACCTAGTCTGAGAAAAACACATTGCATAAGGTTAAAGTGTGAACCAAAACTGTTAGATTTGATCTTGAACCTGCAAAAGGATCAAAGGCAGTGAAATACTCAAGTGAAATCTTGAGGAGTGGACGTAAACTTGTTTTGGCCGAACCACTAGAAACCTTTGTGTTGATTTTCTTCTTCTCTTCCTTCATCATATTTTTAATTGGTTATTATTTTTAAAGTCAACTAATTCACCCCCCTTTTAGTTGCCAAATGGACTAACAAAAATAAATAAAAGTCAGTTAATTATTAAAAGTTGAATGTCAATTCATTATTAAAAGCAAATAAAAATTAATTCACTATAAAAAGCAAAGAAAAACTGTCAGTTCATTAAATAAAAGTCAGTTTATTATTACATACTGAAAAGTAAAAACTCACTGTCCAAAAATAATGTGACTATGATAGTCAAATTTAACTGCTTTAACGGCCATTACTACTATGTAATGACGGTTAAACCTGCAAAAAAAAAATATGCCCGTTATTTATCGGCCCTAACTGTCATTAGCAAGCCAAAATTCGTTATACATCAGACATTACCTTATATAATGGCTGATATTTAATTCCATGCTTGGCATATACAACCATTACTGTAAAGCTGAATTTTCAATTCATTACCACCATAAACTGTAGAATAGTCATATTACCCTTCAATTAAG
Source organism: Aleurites moluccanus (assembly GCA_948193065.1). NCBI lineage: Eukaryota > Viridiplantae > Streptophyta > Magnoliopsida > Malpighiales > Euphorbiaceae > Aleurites > Aleurites moluccanus. The sequence continues at coordinate 5,117 of CANXYC011342438.1, forward strand.
GATTCATTAAAATGTCTCCACTTCCAATTAATTCAAGAGTCACTGCCTTGAATTTTCATTTCATTTGCCTTTTTGTTTGGTGCAGTTTATTCTATGATGTCAGTCTCTCAACTATTATACCATGGCACAATCTCTACAATCTTACATCAGTATTTGTTGAGCTTTTCTTTTATATCAGTAGAGGGTGCATTTACTGATGGCTGGCCAAGTTAGCAATTATGCAGGAGGTTCAACTTTGGGTGAGGGTACCTATTCATTCTTCAACACAAACAAACACCCCCCACATGCTTTTTGCATGTATAACTCATCATTTTTCAAGTTGAATTACCGATAAACATGCATTGTTGTTTCCATTGATGAATGCAATAGAGGCAACCTCCTAAATTTTGCAACACTTCTTTGCTCATGTTCTTCCAATTTCACGTTTGCGGCATTGAGAGGCTTACAAGAAAGGTTCTTCCACATTCTAAAAAAGAAGTTTTTTTTTTTCTTATCTTTATATTTAAAAATCTGCTATTTGCAATAACAATATCAAATTAGTCTGAGACATCAATTGTGAAAACACTATAATATGTTTCACAATCACAACAAGTTTGCTTCCATAAATATGGCCTTAATGCCTATCTAATACATAATTTAGTTGTGTATTTTCCATGGTTATTAAAACCTCACCGAACCCGCCGGTCATACTAGAAAAATTAGTAATCGAATCAAGGATTAGTCTGGTTAGTATTCTTTTACCAGTCCGTATAGAACCGATTAAAAAATCGATGAATTAGCCGGTTAACCGATGAACTGGACCAGTTTTTCCGATACGGGCAGGTCAGTTTTTTTTTTTTAAATTATTTTTTATTTTATATTTTTATTAAAACGACGTCATTTTTATCAAGCAAAAAGGGTATCATTTTAAGTTAAAAAAAATTAAGAGAATCAGTAGTTTCATTTCAATTTTATTCGATGTCAAAATCATGACTGTATTACATATTACCCTATTGCGTGAGTGGATATTTGAGTAAGTAAATGTTCATAGCTTATTATATATATAACTTTTGACTTAATGTGATTGGATTGATACCATAAGAAATATGATCTTATATAGATTCTTGATTTATCCATTATTACATTATATTTATTTTCATCATATATATAATAAATGTCAAATTATATATACATATATATGTATACCGATTTTTTTCTGTTTAATCGATTCGATCCCTATCAAATCTCTGACTCTTTACTTTCATCGTTTCTTTAATCAATCCAGTTCTAAATACATTGATATTTTCAACCTTTAGGGGTTTGGACTTTACATGCAAAGCATCAATCATGAGAATAACCATAGCCTTCCAAGAAGAAAACTTTTTCTCTTCTTAGCTACATATTTGCATTACTTTGACTAGGTGCTATATGATCATGAAGAGGAAATATAATCCTATAAAAACACACCCACAAAAGGAATAATTAATATGAAAAATAATTAAAATATAATTAACATCAAATGAAAGTGTATAATTATTACGTACCTCCATTTTTTGGATGAACTCTTGAGCACTTTTCATAAATATGACAATGTTTCTAGCACAAATTTTGATGAATCCCTCTTCTACACCTTTGTCAAATAATCCAAGCAAGCTATCATAATACCTATATATATTTAAGAGATCCATATATTTTTTTAAAAAAAGGCAAGTTTAGAGAGAGAGATGAGCAAAAAATTTAGAGAGAGGTTCAACAATGTATATATATGGAATAAGCTGACAACAAAATCAAATGTGAAGTGTTTTGATGGAGAAAAGAATTGGCCTTAGGGGAGGAAAGCCTTAAGCGAAGAGGGTCGTAGGCGAAGAAAGCCTTAGGCGAAGAGGCCTTAGGCGGGCAAGGATGCCCTAATAAGTGAAAACCTTGAAAGAACTTGTTTATCAAGGTAAATGATGACATAAAAAGTAACAGCTGATGTCATATTGAATCATCATCTCTGAAATATGTCAGAGTCATCAACTATCAGCAAGTGGGAGGTAAATATGCAATCTGCCTATGAACTCAGGAATACTCAAAATCAAGTTGCATCTCCCATCAAAAGAATAAATCATGATTATGGAAAATATACTTATAAGGTAAGATACATGAATTCAGTTAAGATACATGAACAAGAAAGAAGTCAGTATTGCTGAAAAAAGCTGTTCAGTTACTCTACAGAAAAAGACGAACAACAACTGGCTCCCCTTATGTATTCAGCAACAGTATAAATAAGACATCAAACCTTACAGAAAGGTAAGTCCGATCTAGACAAAAAAAAATATCTTTATAATTATTATCAGGTTTACTGACTTAGGCATCAGAGTATTAACTCCAAGCCATGGCTTGGTACTCCTTTGTAAACGTTCTTTTTGCTCTTACAAGCCCAATACCACCAAATCAACCAGATTCAGCCCAATCTCCAAGTTAAAGGAAGGTCCATCCAGGGAATCCTTGAAGGTCATCAGAACCATCAAATTGGTGTCGTCTGTGGGAAACATGTTTGATTGATTACCAAAATCCCATAATAATTCCTTTAACTCAATATCCTTCTGATTTTACTAAAAAAATTCACTCTGCCAGAAAGCCACATGACTAAAACCAACCTTATACTTCCTTCTACTTCCCAACAAGAAAGATCTGCAGGAGATTTAGCTATTGATCCTTAACCCACTCCCATAAAAACCACTGTGCGCCCACAAGAAAATTGCCCAGCTATGAATCCTACAGATGAATCTCTGGATGCTAAAATTCTAACATGTGTCAAAAGACTCATCATGGGATTTGAGAATCAAACTGGAGAAGCAATAGAAGTATAAAGTAGTTCCCAAAAAAGAGACCAACAAAAGGAAAGGTCTGAGACTAGATCTAAGCCCAGTCAAGAAGCAAACGATCAGAGAAAGAGAGAAAAAAGGCCTTCCTTGCTGCATTCATTAGATGAGCTTTCATTTTCTTCTAAAGAAAAACCTTTACCACCACCTCTTAGGCAAGGAAATTCAACTCACAAAATCAATTCTCGCAACCATGAAATTTGTGAGAATAGAAGAAGAAGGAGCCCAAGGAGGAATCTTGGAGCAAATACTTCTTTTTCCTCGATTCCAACTAAACAAAATACAAATGCTATATTATCTGAGCAGGGGGTGTCTAGTGAAGTCAAATCTTCAAGCATGGAAGCTGAGATTAAGAAGATGTTAGAAAAGTTTGAAGATGATATAAAAAAGAAAGATAAAGATGAGAATGTGAGTTTAACATTAAAATATCCATTTGTGAAAGAAATACAACAATATACCATGTTAGGCAAATTTAAACCTCTAACCATGGAGAAATATAGTGGAGAAACAGATCCAAGAGTTCATATCCTGGATTACAAGCATGCAGTTGAGCTCCAAACCAATGATGAAGCACCATTATGTAAAGCCTTTCAAGGAAATTTACAAGGAGCAGCTACCAGGTGGTTCGATGGGATACTTGAAGGAAGTATTTATTCACTATCTCAATTGGCGGGAATGTTTCTCAAAAGATTTGCTTCTAGTATTCCCATTGAAAGGAGGACACAATTTCTAGAAACTGTCATGCAGAGAGCTAGTGAATCATTGTGAGATTATGTGTCTACCTTCAACAAGGAAGCATTGAAAATAACTCACCTCGATCAAATGCGTGCTGTAGAAGCTCTTCAAAATGGCACTATCCATAGAGATTATTTCAAAGCTCTATGCAAAAACTCCCCTATCACTTTAGAAGAAGCTCTTATGTTGGCTCAAGAATACATTAGGCAAGATGATGCCTTCTCTTTGAGTCAATTCTCTAAGAAGAGGCATAGAGATCAAAACGCTACGAAAGATAAGAGGCAAAGGCCGACCTGGAGGGAGTATCCACAGATAGGAAGGAAAGAAAGAAAGACAGTCACTCTTTGGCTTGCATTCAGAGACCCATCAAAATTCTTTCCTCTCCCTCGCAGGAAAGCCGTAAGTTCACACCTCTTGCAGCCCCTTCACAAGCAGTCTTTGTAGCTTTTAAAGATCAGAATATATAGAGAAAGCCTGCCCCGATGAGAATTGATCCTGACCACTTGCGAAAGGATAGATTTTGTCATTTTCATGGTAGTAATGGCTATAATACAAATGATTGTAAGCAGCTTCCTGAAGAAATTGAGAGATTGATAAAAAGGGGGCACTTGAAAAAATTCGTGAAAAATAAGCTGCCTGTAGAGGAGGCATTAGCGAGTCAGCATCAGAATCAACCTATAACAAATGATGGCTCAGTAGGAGTAATAAGCTGCTTAACTGGTGGTCCGAAAGATCATTTTGCCAGTAGAAATGAAAGAAAATCTCATGCGAGGAAGTGAGAACATTCTGAGTTCATTTTCTATGGCGAAACAAAATCTTGGGCTCATTGAGAGGATAGGAGTGGTATTAGAACTCCTTATATTGATCCACACATTATTCAGGCTGTTATTGCAAATTTCTTAGTTAAGAGAATACTGGTAGATGATGGGAGTTTAGTTAATCTATTAACCAAGGTGGCATATGAGCGGATGGGGTTAAAAGAATCAGACTTGAAGGACTTGTACAACCCAGTCAGAACATTGGATGGTTCTGAAATTCCTTCTGCAGGAATGATCATACTACCATTTACAATCGGAAGCCCTCCGGATTCAGTGACTATAAAGGCCACGTTTGTCATCATTCTTATCCCTATATCGTATAATGTCTTAATAGGAAGACCCTTGCTTTATGATTTAGGGGCATCCACTAGTATAAGGCATTTACGTTTAATTATTCCTATAAAAGAAGGTAGGGATTTCCATGTCTATGGATCTCGGGAATTTTCCATAAAATCTAAATGAATAAAGAAGCAAGACGAGGAGGTGGCTACTCTTCAGGGCGAGGAAATAAGATAAATGCGAGAACAAAGAGCAGAACCAGTGGAAAAATTGTTCAAGTATTGTTTAAATCTGGTGAGCCAAAAAAATTCTTATTGCCCAATGATGACTTAAAGAACGAGTAGAAAATCGCTGCTCAATCTTTTCTCAAAGAGCATGCCACCAATTTTGTATGGAACTCTTCATAAATGAGGGGAGTAAGCCCTGCTAACATTATGCATGAGTTAAATGTTGATCCATCAGTGAGACCAGTAAAACAAAAGAAGAAGTGCTTCGCTCAAGAGAAGCAAGCTATCATAGAAAATGAAGTTGATCAATTATTGGAAGCAGGCTTCATCAGAGAGGTTCAATATCCTCAATGGTTGGCCAACGTTGTTTTGGTGAAAAAGGCTAATGGCAATCATCGAATATGTGTCTATTTTACTGACCTTAGTAAGGCCTATCCTAAGGACCTCTACCCACTGCCTATGATAGAGAAATTGGTCGATTCCATGGCAGGGTTTGAGTTCCTATCTTCCTTAGACGCAAAACAAGGCTATCATCAAATAAGAATGCACCCCAGGGATGAGGAGAAGACAACCTTATAACTGAAAAAGGCACTTACTGTTACCGCTCTATGCCTTTTGGGCTAAAACATGTAGGTGCTACTTATCAATGCTTTGTTAACAGAATGTTCAAAAAGCAGTCGGGAAGAACCATCGAGGCCTACGTGGATAATATGATTGTCAAAAGTAAAAGTTTCGAAGACCACATCAAAGACTTAACAAAAATATTCACAGTCTTAATCAAATATGACCTGAAGCTAAATCCAGAAAAATGTTCCTTCATTATTTGAGGAGGAAAATTACTGGGCTACATGTGTCACAACCTAATTTTAGACTATAATGGTCTTAGGGTACAGGTAATGCCAAAGGCGACTAGTACATCGAAGAACCCGTGCTATTACTTAAACTTAACTTTTACAATCATTACTTAACCTGTGATACATTTTAGGTGATAATTTTTTTTAAAACATCATAATAATCATGCAGAAAAACTGACAGAGTTTCCTTTGTAACTCTGACTTAAGCTATCCACAAAATATATAAATTTGCACTCCCATATGACATACATCCCCTTATAACCTCCATTGGTCAATCACAACTCAATATGCACTTCAATACTTGCAATTATATCTCATATCATACACATATCATATAAAGTTCATATATCATATATATGTACAATATATACATTATCATGTCATATCTGATTACCATTTGATCATTTTAGACACTTCACTTTTAGTCAATCCAAACCCTCTATACATTATATACCAAGGAACCTCTATACACAGGAGTGACCTCAAGTACATACATCTATGAATCCAAGGCTGGAGATTATGTAACCAATGGATGACTTCCTCACTGAGGTCCTGAAAACATGTAACCACTG
>CANXYC011342456.1:0-13555 GCA_948193065.1 Aleurites moluccanus
GAAGTGTTGTGTGGTTGTTTTATTTTTGGGCATAGTCCTATTATAGAGGAGATGCTGTCGAATTTTCTTCAGCAGTTTTAAGTTAATTAAGTTGTTTATGTTTGTTGCATGCCATATAGATACTTATTTTGGGTTCTTCGTGGTACTGGTCACCTATACAATACCCGTACCCTAGGACCGTTGCGACTCCCAGGTTGGGTCATGACAATAATAATTTGGCTATATCAAATCATGTCAAATTCAAATCATGATTCATATTTAGAACATAGAAGGCCCACAAGGAATGGCATTATCAAATCTCATCTGGTAGAACTGATCACATATCATAACATACGTATCGGTAGCCTTGCTACCTTAACGTGCACACAAGCTTAGCCAGGCATGCGCCTAGAGCTCCTGGCCCCCTCTAGGTGGAACATCGATAAAAATCCTATCGGCTGGGCTCCCAAAGTGCACAATGGACCAATGAACTTACTCTCATTGTGAAGAGCGTTCTATCCATGGGTCATAGGTTTCAATCTCATAGGTGGCATATTGGTCGCAAGACTATCATCATATAACATTATTCAAATCGGGTTCACGAGCAAGAAACATATGAACTTGATCCAAGAATATTAATCAAGCCATTCACATTATACAAGTATATAAATATATATATATATAATAGGATAATCAAATGTAAGAATACTTTGGTCATTTTAATTTCAAAGAACAATAATCAAATACAATGTTCATACTTACCTCTTACACAAATTTCTCTTAATTTCCTCCTTAAAAATCTGCCCACTTAAAATCCCTTAATCAAATTTGAATTTCTTCTCCTAAGAAATTTTCTAAATATACAAAAATTAGGGTTTCTCCAAACCAATAATATTCAACATGATTTCCTAATAATTAATTATCTTAGAGTCTCTATTCTTAATTCCCAACAACAATTTCATTTATCTCTTTATGAAATTTCTGCATTAAATTTGTATTAAATTTTCGGAGTCACTGTTCATGGCAGTCTCACCAAGTTGATTTCTCCCACATTAATTACCATTAATAGCTTCAGATCACTAGAAATAACTTATGTATACCCAGAATTAATTATCCTAACCCATAGACTTAAATAAATCCAAAGAAAATAGTTTAGGAAGAAAATTTACCTTTTTTCCTTCAAACTGAAATTCTGAGATTACTGCTCAAATCTTGATAATTTCTGCCTTAATACTGAATAATCTAGAGTTCTATTGCATTAATTTAAGTCTTAATGCCTTAGACAAGAAATGAAAATATTCTAAGAAAAGACTGAAATTAATCGAAGGTAGAAGAAAGAAAATCGTGAAACGCTACTGGGGATCATTGGGTTTAAATAAACACTGCCCCAGAAACACGCCAACCAGCTCGCCAGTCTGCCTCAGCAAAGCTTCCTCGCCTAAGCCAGCTCGCCAATCTTGATCCAGCAATGCTACCTCGCACATTCCAGTTCACATATGCTACCTCGCGTATGCTGCCTCGCCAGACACTCCTCACAACTCTTCCTCGCATATGCCACCTCGGCAATGCTTCTTTGCCAAATCCTCTTTGCATTAGCTCTTCGCCAAATCCTCTTCGACTTTCCTCTTCGCCAAAGCTCCTCTCCTACTCTCTTTGCCAATTGCCACTTCAGAAAACTCACTTCGCTACTTCACCATTACGCCACTTCGCATTGCTAGTTTGCAAAATGCCTCCTCACATTTTGCTGGCTCGCCATAACAAAATTCTTCTAAGTTAAATTCCTGCCTGAACATCCCACACTTAGCCAGCTCGCAAATGAGCTACAAATATTCAAACTTACTAATTCTTTTTATCACTTACAATCAACATGTATGAGCACAACATATCAAAATTTTAAATCAAAAGAATGAACACACAGACCATGGCGACTCTCCAAAGGTCACCCAGACTTGCTGCCTTAGAATCTCTCCGAATAGGTCTGATAAAACCCACTCTACACTGAGATAAACATATCCAAAAATTCTGAAATTTTATATTCATCTTCACAACACACAAAGGAACATTTTTCATGTTCACATCTTTATCTAATTCTACCTCAGTCATTCCCAGTAATTCCAAACAGACACTGCATCCCTGCAGAAACTCTCAACCAGACCAGCCTTGCTCAAATAGACACAACTCATCACATATATAGAATTTTGCCAACCCATTTTACAAAATTATAGCTAAGAAATAAATTAATAACTTCCATGTTTTACAATTTATCAAATTATATCTTTAAGAATATGAAATGATCATCACAAAATCCTGCAACTTCCAAAACAGAAATTCCTGAAATTCTCAATATTCTCATTAAAAATTTTAATAGGTTCTCCAAACATACAAAATAAATAAATAAATACACTACAAAATGGCAGATATTACAAATTGACGCGCATATTTCCTTTGTCGAACTAACCTTTGTTCCATACCTTTATTGTTTACGATAACCCTTATCCTTAATTGTATATTGTATATTGCAATGCCTTTGATTCAAATGTCATTTAATTTAAAAGATATTGAGTTTCTTGACAGTGATGATACCATTATTATATAATGGTGTCTATTGATATGATATTCATTTGTATTGACCTAAATGTAGTTTGACAAAGCTGCCGATCCGACAGAATGGTGGGTACATACCATTGGCAATGTGCACATTGATATTGATGCCCTAGCTGGGAAGGGTTATTGGCCCTGACCATAGGACCTTATCAGTCTTATGTTTACTTGATATGTGATCGACTATATGATTACACATAGTCTATGTATTATAGGACCCTATATCTGTCTTACCATACGATTCCATGACTTAATATGACCATTGATATTCCTATCGATTTCTGATATTGATTCTATAAACAAACATGATTGATACTGTACCATTATTTTTTTATCATTATATACCATTGTTCCATCCTATTTTGACTTGTGATGCATATATATTCACTGATGTCATATCCCAACTCCAGTGATGCGATGGTCCTAGGGCAAGGGTAGGCTTAAGGCCACCATAAACTCATAGAACTCATATATCCTGGATCTCATACACAATTATATCAATTACAATATTATGTAATATCATTTTCATAAACCATATAAGCATAATTCATTTCTTTACTATTTCATTTCATAATTTCCTCTTCTTCCTTACTGATCAAAAGATGTATCCCACATCACTAAGGAACAAGAGTACCCAAAAGGTAATAATTCATACATCAAAATATTATAATTTCCCAATGACTACTACGGAGCTCTAGAGTATACTCTCAATACATATTGTATCATAATACCATTTAATAAATATACAAAATATTGCAAAATTATTACAATGAAGGCTTCTTGGAAGAATGAGTCAAGAAGCTTGATCTTCTGTATTAGCTCCCTCACGAGCTACACTATCACCTGAAATCCACAGAAGAGGAGTGAGCTTTCAACTCAGTAAGTTATGAACAACATAAATCAAAAATCTGAAGATCAAATTATAATAATGTACATATATATATTTATATATATAGGTACGAAAGAATCTCAAGCTTTTACTTGAAGGAACATAAGTGTTTATAATAATTAGCACTATCAAATCATATCACGAATCGAATCATGGTTCTTATTTAGAATATAAAATACCCACAAAGAATGGCATTATGAAATCTCATATGATAGAACTGATCTCATATCATAACATACGTATCAGTAGCCTTGCTACCTTAACGTGAACGCATACTGGGTCAGGCATACGCCTGGAGCTCATGGTCCCCTCTAGGTGAAACACTGATAAAACCCTATCAGCTGTGCTACCAAAGTACACGATGGACTAATGAATTTACTCTCATTGGGAAGAGCGTTCTATCCATAGGGTCATATGGTTTCAATCTCATAAGAAACATATTGGTCACAAGACCATCAACATATATCATCATTCAAATTGAGTTTAACAAGTAAGAAGCATATGAACTTGATCCAAAAAGGTTGATCAAGTCATTTACATTATATACATATATATAGATATATATATGGATGAACAATTTAAGAATGCTTGGTCATATTATTTCAAGAAACAATAAACAAATGAAATTTTCATACTTACCTCTTACACAAATTTCTTTTGAATTTCCTTTAACGGATTTCTCAACTCCACTTCTCAATTTCCTTAATTTTCTCCTCCTAAGAAATTTTCCAAATATTCAAAATTAGAGTTTTCCCCAAATCAACAATATTCAACATGATTTCTGAATATTTCATCATCTTAGAGTTTCTATTCTTAATTCCCATCCTCAATTTAATTTATCTCTTAAGGAAAAATCTGCATTTAATTCGAATTTACTATTTATGCTACTATTCATGACAGTCTAGAAATTTTGATTTCTCCCACATTAGTTACCATTAATAGCTTCAAATTGCTTACAATAAATTCTACACACCCAATATTAATTATTCCAACCAACAGACTTAAATAAATCTAAAAAAAATAACTTTGGAAGAAAATTTACCTTATTTCTTCAAAACTGAATTTCCTGAAATATCTTGCTTAAATCTGATGATTTCTGCCTTAAAATAAGATAATCTAGAGGTCTAATGCATTAATTTGAGTATTAATGCCTTAGAAAATAAAATAAAACTGATCTGAGAAAAGACTGAAGAGTAACGAAGAAAGAAGGAAGAAAAATCATGGAAAAACGCTACTGGATGGCTGGGGTTAAATAGACCACTGCCCTAAAATCTCGCTCGCCAGCTTGCCAACTCACCTCGTATATGTCACCTCGCATATGCTGCCTCGCCAAATTCTCCACGCGAACACTTCCTCGCATATGCCGCTTCACACAATGCCTCTTCGCCAAACTCCTCTTCGCCAAATTCCTCTTCGCTAAACTCTGCTCGCGAACTGCCACTTCTCACATTCCCTCTTTGCATAATGCCTCTTCGCATAATGCCACCTCGCCTTTTCCTCTTCGCCAAATCCTTCTTCGCATATGCCGCTTTGCATATGTCTCTTTGCCTATTGTCACTTTGGCAATCTCTCTTCGCCACTTTGCTTAACTCGCATTTGTCAGCTCGCAAAATGCCACCTCGCATTTTGCTGGCTCGCCATATCCAGATCCTGCTGAGCTAAGTCTCTTTCTCGACACCTTATACTTAACCAGCTTGCTAAAGAGCTACAAACATCCAAACTTCCTAATTCTTTTTGCCACTTAAAATAAATATATAGAGGCTCAACATCTCCAAAATTCAAATCACAAGGGCAACTACACAGACCGTGGTGACTCTCTAAATGTCACCCAGACTTACTGCCCACAATCCATCCGAACAGGTCTGATAATTTTCATCCTCCACTGAGATATACTTATTCAAAATTCCTGAAATTTTACAGTCAATAACACAACACATAAAGAAACACTTTTTATGTTTACACCTTTTGCTCAATCTATCTCAGTCATTCCCAGAAATTCTAAACAAACACAGACTTCCTGTAGAAATACTAAACCAGACCAGTCTTGCTCAAAGGGACATAACTCATCACACACACAGAATTATGCCAAGCCATTTTACAGAATTATAAATGAGACATAGATTCACAACTTTTATGTTTTAAACTTTACCAAATTATTTTTTTAAGATCATACAACTAACCTTATAAAATCCTGCAACTGCAACCAGAAATTCTGGATTTCTCAAACATTCTCATCCTTAATTAATTTAAATTCATCAAATACACAATAAATAAAATATACCAAAAATGGCAGATATTACAACTGAATATCTTATATACTCACCTTTTCTTTATTTAACCATTTCAGAAGAGGAGTAGACTGTAGAATCCCATCGTCTGTGATCCGAGGATTTCTTCTACAGTCATTTCATGTGTATATTTGAAGTCTGTATTATTTTTGGTGTTCATAATCTAGCTGCTCCATGGGGTATGTATGGGTTAGCTAGGATATAAATAGTTTTATTTGTATGTGATAATATGATATTAGATATGTGATGATCATATGGTATGATATATTGACATTTACAGCCAATTGCACTAAATTTCAGTAAGAATAACAGAATAATAGAATGAATAGTAACTAAGTAAAAATGGATAATTAATTATGGTTTATAGATTATGCATGTGATACTGGATTCTACAGGTGCTGGTCGCCATTGGCATCTCCTGCATCCTAGGATCGTCACGATATGAAAATGGATCGTGACAGAGGTGGCACCAGAGCCAGTTCTAGTGGCACCGGCTCCTGTGCATCCAGTAGGGGTTCCTAGGGAGCCTGCTGTATAGGGAGGCCGTAGAGTGATTGAGGAGTGTGGTATATCGATATTTAGCTTTCTAAAACTAAACTTACCAGAGTTCAGAGGAGACAGGGGTAGTGACCCAGTAGACTTTCTAGAGGAGGTAGAGAAGGTAGTGAGGAGACTACCATGTTCTGAGTTGAGAGCTGTTGAGTTAGTTGGATTGTTATTGAAGGGGAAGGCGTGGACTTAGTTTTTGAGGAGGATGGAGCCCAGGCTATATGGTGACCATCCACCTATATGGATTGAGTTTCGACAAGGGCTTGTTGATAAGTTTATTACACAGGGGATGAAGACCCGTAATCTGGTTTGGTTTGAGCAGTTAGAGCAGGGGGATAGATCAGTTGAGGAGTACATAGAGGAGTTCATCAGGTTGAGTAGGTATGCTACTCATATTGTACCTATAGAGGCTGATTTGATCAGTAGGTTTCGGAGGGGTTTGCATGCTGCACTTACAATGCATTATTGGCTACAAAGTTTACTTCTCTGACGACAGTTATTGATAAGGCCACACAGATGGAAGAGAAGTATAAGACAGAGAAGGCAAAGAGAGACCAGAAGAGGAAAGGAAGTCTAGGATCTCAGGTTAGGAGGGGGAGAGCAGTTCCTAGCCTAGGCAGGCGGAGCCAGTGTCACGATTTGATCAGAGATCATCAGCTAGTAGTCAGAGAAGGAGGGTTCAGAGTAGGGGACCACTAGTGGTATGGTCTACACCTACTTATTCACAGGTTTCCCCTAGACTAGCAGCACAAATGACTACTGTGCCAGTTTGTGGGTTCTGTGGACAGAGGCACGGACGGGAGTGCCGGTTATAGTCAGGTGTCTGTTTGAAGTGCAAGCAGCATGGTCACTTCATTAGCAGATGTCCATTATAGGGTGAGTAGCAGCAACCATCTGCTATTGTTTCTCAGTCGACGGTATAGATGAGTCAGAATATAGGCAGAGAGGCTTTAGGCAGAGGTAGAGGCAGAGGAGGACAGACTCCCAGTGGTAGTCAGGCCCCAGCTGGTAGGGATCAGGGTAGAGTGTTTGCAGTTAACACCCAGGAGGCCCAGAGATCAGACAATGTGGTCACAGGTACTATTCTGATTCAGAATGAGATTGCAGATGCCTTATTTGATTCTGGTGCTACTCATTCCTTTGTGTCACCACACTTTGCACCTAAATTGAATAAGGAAAGGAAATTGTTAGATGTTCCTTTGATGATTGCTACTCCTATGGGTGAGAGTACTGATGTGGATTATTTCTATCCTGACTGTGCGATTGAGATTGATGATAACATATTGCATGTTGATCTGATTGAGTTGCCTATTTTAGAGTTAGATGTTATTTTGGGTATGGATTGGCTTACGAGGCATCGGGTGGTTATTGATTATTATCGGAAGAAGGTCAGGTTCCAGCCTGAGGGGCAGCCAAAATTTGAGTTTTAGGGTGATATTCGGGAGTTCAAGGTTAATTTGATTTCTTCTATCTAGGCTAGGAGGATGATTGGGAAAGGCTATTCAACCTATTTGGCTCATGTGATAGATGTGTATAAGTCATCTGTAGATCTTGATCAGATACCGGTAATGCGAGAGTTTCTTAATGTTTTTCCTGAGGAGTTGTCAGGAATATCCCCTGATAGGGAGATTGAGTTTGAGATTGAGGTGCATGCAGGCACTGACCCTATATCTATTCCTTCATACAGAATGGCTCCAGCTAAATTGAAGGAATTAAAAGTACAGTTACAGGAGCTATTGGATAAAGGATTCATCAGACCGAGTAATTCTCCATGGGGTGCATCGGTATTGTTTGTAAAGGAGAAGGATGGCTCTTTGAGGATGTGTATAGATTATAGGCAGCTGAATAAGGTAACAGTGAAGAACAATTATCCATTGCCTTGGATAGATGACTTGTTTGATCAGCTGCAGGGTGCTAGCCATTTTTCAAAGATTGATCTGAAATTTGGGTATCACCAGTTGAAGATTAAGAAGGGTGATATACCTAAGACTGATTTCAGGACCCGATATGGGCATTTTGAGTTTTGGTGTTGCCATTTGGGTTGACTAATGCACCGGCTGCTTTTATGGATTTGATGAACAGGGTGTTCAGGTCATTTTTGAATAAGTTTGTCATTGTATTCATTGATGACATACTTATCTATTCTAGGAGTGAGGAGGAGCATGTGGAGCATCTGAGGATTGTATTGTAGACACTTCGGGAGAATTGGTTATATGCTAAGTTATCTAAATGCCAATTCTGGCTAACAGAAGTGTGTTTCCTTGGGCATGTGATATGCAAGGATGGTATCAAGGTGGATCCTCAGAAGATTGAAGTAGTTGCTAATTGGCCTCATCCTATCAGTGTTTCAGAGGTTCATAGTTTTCTGGATATGACAGGTATTACAGGAGGTTTGTGAAGGATTTCTCCAGGATTGCAGCTCCGTTGACTAGATTGATGCGAAAATAGGAGTGTTATTTATGGACTGATGAGTGTGATCGTAGCTTTTAGACTTTGAAGTATTATCTCACCGGTGCTCTAGTGTTAGCATTGCCAATAGAGGGGGAGAAATTCATAGTGTATTGTAATGCTTCTCAGATTGGATTGGGGTATGTGCTGATGTAGAATGGTAAGGTGATTGCTTATGCTTCTTGTCAATTAAAGAAGCATGAAGCAAATTATCCAACACATGATTTGGAGATGGCAGCTGTAGTATTTGCATTAAAGATTTGGAAACATTACTTGTATGGATTGAAATGTGAGATATATACTGATCACGAGAGTTTACAGTATATATTTCAGCAGAAGGATCTGAATCTTCGGTAGCTCAGATGGGTGGAGCTACTTAAGGATTATGACTGTGAGATCTTTTATCACCCAGGTAAGGCCAATGTAGTGGATGATGCATTAAGCAGGAAATCCATGGGCAGTCTAGCTCATATGGTGGTTGGCAGGAGACCTTTGATCCGAGAGATGAGGGAGTTGGTAGATATGGGAATGGAGTTGGAGTTGGAATCTCAGGATTAGAACCGAGCTTTGATAGCCCAATTTAAAGTGAAGTCATTGTTACTTGATGATATTAAAGTGGCTTAGGACAGGGATCCTTATCTACTAAAGCTCAAGGGAGAGGTACAAAATTGGGAAGATGACAGAGTTTATAGTAGAGGATGGGGTACTGAAGTGTGGGAAGCATATATGTATACCCTATATGGATGAGCTACGGGATAAGATTTTAAGAGAGGCTCACTATTCAGCATATAGTGTACATCCAGGGATTACCAAGATGTATCATGATTTGAGAGATGTATATTGGTGGCCTGGTATGAAGAGAGATATCACTCAGTTTGTGTCCAAATGCTTAGCCTGTCAGCAGGTTAAGTTTGAGCATTAGAAGCCATCAGGGTTGCTTCAGGAGATTGAGTTGCCATAGTGGAAATGGGAGCAGGTTACTATGGATTTGTAGTTAGTCTACCGATGACTACTAGGGGTTATAACTCCATATGGGTGATTGTAGACCGTTTGACCAAATCTGCTCATTTTCTGGAGGTTAAGACCAGTTGCATGACAGCTCAGTATGCACAGTTGTATACGGATAAGATTGTGCAACTTCATGGAGTTTCTTTGATGATCATTTCAGACAGAGGTACACAGTTCACTTCTCAATTTTGGCAGAAGGTTCAGGAGGCCATGTGTACCTAGTTACGATTCAGTATTGCTTTCTATCCGCAGATTGATGGGCAGTCAGAAAGGACAATCCAGACTTTAGAGGATATGCTTTGGTTGTGTGTTTTGGATTTCAAAAGTAACTGAGACTACTATCTACCATTGATTGAGTTCTCTTATAATAACAGTTTCCACTCTTTTATTGGTATGGCTCCATTTGAAGTACTATATGGTAGAAAATGTAGATTTCCAATGTGTTGGGTGGAGCCAGGGGAGAAGCAACTTGAGGGGCCAGAGTTGATCAGAGAGACTATGGAAAAGGTGCCTATGATCAGAGATTGGTTGAAGACTGCCTTCAGTAGGCAAAAGAGTTATGCTGATCCGAAGAGAAATGATGTATATTTTACAGTTGGTGATCATGTCTTCCTTAAGGTCTCACCGATGAGGGGTATTATGAGATTTGGGAAGAGGGAAAAATTATCACCAAGGTTTATAGGTCCATTTGAGGTTCTTGAGAAGATAGGTAATGTGGCTTATAGATTGGCTCTTCCACCTAATATGAGTCATGTACATCCAGTTTTTCACATTTCTATGCTGCAGAAGTATGTGTTTGATCCATCATACATATTAAAGGTTCAGGATGTAGGTCTCAATGAGGACTTGTCGTATGAGGAGCTACCAGTGGAGATAGTTGAACGATAAGTCAGATAGTTGCGGAATAAGGAGATCTCGATGGTAAAAATACTATGGAGAAACCAGTCTATGGAGGAGTGCACTTGGGAGAGCGAGCAGGAGATAAGGAGCAGATATTCATTCCTGTTCCAGCAGTGAGGTATGTATTTTATTTAAATTCAAGGACAAATTTATTTATAAGGAGGTAGAATGTAATACCCTAGAAATTTATAACTTATATGCATGATCTAATTCTCAGTATATAGTTCAAAAGTCTTGAGTTGATGGGAAATAATTTTAGAGACACAGTTAGAAAGCGAACTAAGTACTTTTCTGGAAAGCGGCGGTGTGAGAAATTAGCAGTCCGATTAACAGAAGAATTTTTGAATTTGACCAGGGGGTAAAAGATCACCATAATGCATGTGTAATTTTGGTAAAAAGAAAAAAGTGAAAAACATTTAGGAACACTAAAAAAGTAACCAATGACAAAATTGTAAATAAAATAAACTTTAAAGTGAATATTGAAAATTGGTCCGTCAGAGTTACAGAATGACTCTGAAACCAATTTTATAAATAAGTATAAATTAAAATAAGCTTATTGACTTCCCACTTTGAAATCCAAATCCTAACAGAATTGACAGAATAAATTACAGAAGAAGTTGGAGTCAAAACCTAATTACCTGGAAGTGTAAAGACTAAAATGTAATTTGTCATTATGACTTAATATATAAGCCATGCCTTAGTCAAATTTTGCTATCATCTTCTTCTCCTTCTAAGGTGGCTAAACCCTTCATCATCCATTTTCTCCTATATTTCTTCACTTTTTCACCAAATTTCCTTAAGCAAATTGACAGAAAAATTAACAAATCAACTTAGTTCTTTCCATATCCATCATCAATTTGCAAGAAAGAGCAAAGGAAATCAAGGATAATTGGAAGGGAGGTTTCGACAAGAACATCACTTTGAGGTAAGGATGTGTTTTGTTTGATTTTATGGTTTAGTTAAATGATTTTAAGGTTGAATTTGATGGGTTTTAGGTTAGATTGCATCAATTGATGTAAATTGATAAAAATGCCTAAATTACCTAGCTTGTTTAAAGTTGTATGAAAGGGTTTGATGATTTAGTGTTAGTTTATGTTAGTTGATGTTAGAATATGTCAATTGGAGGTTAATAGGTAACTAATTGGTGGTTAATTTGATGTGGAACACAAGGTTTGACAAAGTTGCCCTAATTGGCTCAATTGAAGAATTTGGGTGGAAAGCAATTTTTCAAAGCAATTGGAAGGCTTGGGTGAGTCTTATATGCATCAAATAACATGCCTAACACCTTAGAATGATTATTGGAATTTATATGGAAAAGCCAAGTTTTGGCCGAATGGATGTTACTATTCATTGCCTTAGTTTTTCTTTACTTTTGTCTTTAATTTCTATGCCAAATGGATCCATTTTGTGTTGTTTAATTTTGCTTATTTGATACCTATTTATTGTTGCCAATGTGCCTTGTTGTTGATTGAAATGGGCAAGTCAAATTTGCACTTAAACCTAACCTATTGGCTTGCCAACTTGTGCCCACCAAGTGTTTGACAAAATGCCTTGTTATTTTTGCCTTGGCCTATTGCTTTGTATTCCATAGGCCTACCATTTGAATGCCATCGTCACCAGTGACATTGGCATGCCAATTGGCCCGCCGATTTCCTTTGTTGAACCAACCTTTATTCCATACTTTTATTGTTTACTATAACCCTTATCCTTAATTGTATATCGTATATTGCAACGCCTTTGATTGAAATGTCATTTGATTTGAAAGATATTGAGTTTATTGACAGTGATGATACCATTATTGCATAATGGTGTCTATTGATATGATATTCATTTGTATTGACCTAAATGTGGTTTGACAGAGCTGCCGATCCGATAGGGTAGTGGGTACATACTGTCGGCAATGTGCACGTTGATATTGATGCCCTAGCTGGGAAGGGTTATTGGTCCCGACCATAGGACCTAATTAGTCTTATGCTTACTTAATATGTGATCGACTGTGTGATTACACATATTTTACATGTTATAGGGCCCTATATCTGTCTTACCATATGATTCCATGACTTGATATGACCATTGATATTCTTATCGATTTCTGATACTGATTCTATAAACCAACATGATTGATACTGTACCATTATTTCTTTATCATTGTATACCATTGTTCGATCCTATTTTGACTTGTGATGCATATAGATTCACTGAGTATCTTATATACTCACCTTTTCCTTGTTTAACCATTTCAGGAGAGGAGTAAACTGCAAAATTCCATCGTCTGTCATCCAAGGATTTCTGCTACAGTCATTTCATGTATATATTTGAATTCTATATTATTTTTGGTGTTCATAATCTAGCTGCTTCATAGAGTATATATGGGTTAGCTAGGATATGAACAGTTATATATGTATGTGATAATATGATATGAGATATGTGATAATCATATGGTATGATATATTGATATTTACAGCCAATTGCACTGAATTTTAGTAAGAATAACAGAATAACATAATGAATGGTAACTAAGTAAAAATGGATAATTAATTGTGGTTTATAGATTATGCATGTGATACTGGGTTTTACGGGTGCCCGTCGCCATTGGCATCTCCCGCAACCTAGGATCGCCGCGATCCGGAAACGGGTCGTGACAAATGATCAACAAAATTATTATAAAATGTATTTCATTCAACATGTTAAAAACTATATAATAATTCTTTTTTAATTTAGTATAAATTATTTAAATGTATATTTAATTTTCAAAAATTTTTAAAAATTATTATTAGTGTCAAATTATAAAAATTATTATTCTCATATATAATTTCGCTAAATATAAACTTTAATATAATTAATTTCATAAAATATTTTCTTATAAAATAATATATATATATATATATATATA
>CANXYC011342496.1:0-13040 GCA_948193065.1 Aleurites moluccanus
TATATATATATGGGGGATAATTTATTCAATAAATATTTTTTATGAGGTTATTAAAATTTATTGAAAGCACTTATTAGATTAAATTTATTTAAATACTCGTATTTTAATGTATGCTGAATTTTTAATATTTTATTAAAAAATATTACTGAATATTTTTTATGTATTAAAATATTTATATTTTAATTATGTTTGGTTGATATTTTATGTGTTTAAATTTATTAATATTTTCTAAATAAATTTTTTTATATTTTTAGCTATTATTTATGAATTTTATAAATATAAATAAATTTAGTAATATAAAATTTAAGCGGGGAACGGGGATCCCCACAAGGATGGAAATCTATGCGGGGATGAGAATAGAGACTAAATTATTTTCGTATATGAATGAGAACGAAAATGGGGATTCCCGCTAAGACAGAGGTGGGATGAGAATGATTCCCCGCTCTCGCCCATTGCCATCCCTATGTCGGTGTAGTAATTGGTGATAAAACTAGAGGGGATTCACTTAGAGATGGAGTAGCAGTAGTTGGTTGTGGCGTTACGGGACAGACAAGCGCTGAAGCAAGCGACAACACCCCTCAAAATGATGGCAATCTTCGATGACTCAAT
Organism: Aleurites moluccanus; assembly: GCA_948193065.1. NCBI lineage: Eukaryota > Viridiplantae > Streptophyta > Magnoliopsida > Malpighiales > Euphorbiaceae > Aleurites > Aleurites moluccanus. The sequence goes on from CANXYC011342496.1 coordinate 610, forward strand.
TACGGGGATGATGACAGAAGCAGTAATGACCTTAAGGATTGCGATTAGTCAGCGATAATCTGGAGCTTCAAGACGCTTAGTGATGGCGGCTCAATAATGACCTCTTTTATTGATGGTACCAAGTTTTGATTACTTGTTTATTCAATTTTATGAATTGCATCAAATTCTGGTTGAATCGTATTAAGAATTATCGGTACAGACTTCGTCTTAGAAAAAGGGAAAGGGAGGTTTGACAAGGTTTAGTTGAATTAGTTGTTGGAGAAGGAGGAAAAGAATATTTTAGATATTAAAATAAATATTTTAATTAAAATTTGATTAACGAAAAAAATAGATGGAATGAAATTTTAGTTTAACGATATCAAAATATATGAATTTTTTAATATAATTTTAAAAGTACGAAGACTTTTTAATATAATCGATCAAAATACATAGATCTTATAATAATTAATCATAAATTTTAAATTAAATTATTTAAAATTTAAAAAAATAAAAAACATGCATTCTTATATAAAAAAATATTTTAAATTTTTAATAATAAAATTCATTAAATGATTTGATTTTTTTATAAAATATTTTTATTTAATTTAATTTGAAATAATTAAATTATTTTTTTAAACATTAGATTTAATTAAATGAAAATTCAATTGACTTAAATTCATGAAAAAATTGAGTTCAAGTAATATTTTACAATTAAAAATAAACTTTTTAATTAATGCTAAATCTTTTATTATATTTTTAAAATATTAATCCATTTCTTAGAGAAAAATAGGAATTTGATATTGGTAAAAAAATGAAACGTAGCGGACAAGTTGCATTAAATTTTTGCTAGGAAAAGGAAAAACCAACTGGAACATGTCAGGTCCACATGACTCCTTGTGTTTTTCGTCAGATTCCTTTTGCATTTTCCTTATTCTTTCCCTCCCTCGGTTCCTCCGCACACTTCTGGCTTTTTCATATTTTTTTTTTTTGTCGGAAGACTAAATTCTCTGCTAAATAAGATAATATATTTTTTTGCAAAAATATTTTATATTTTAGAATTTTAAAACATAGCTCACAAGTTATAATCAATGTTTACCGGACCAATAAAAAAAGATGAAAACATATATATTATATAATAGAAAAAATATAAATTAATTATTTTTTTATTAAAAAATAAAATAATTAAATTAAATTTAAAATAATAATATAATAATAATTAATTATTATAAAAATAAAAATTATCACAATTAATTTTACATAAAATTATAAAAAATATTTTTTATAACATATTTTATTATATTAAAAATTAATAGTATAATTAATTAATTAATTAAATTATATAATAATTATAAATATTTAATTTGAGAAAATATTAGTAAAATTTGTCCACAACACAATAAAAAGAATCTTAAAAAAATTTAAAAAAATGAATTTTCTAAAGAACAAAAATTTATTAAAAAAATAAAAAAAATAACCGCACAAATTGGAAAAATAAGTCATTGATTCACAAATTTTTTAGTCATTTTTGTGGACAGATAAAAAAAAAAAAAATAAACCGAACCAATCACACAATCAATTTTCAATTTTTTCAATGAAATTCATCAGTTAGTCCGATTCTAATAACTCTAGCTACAATTAGTTAGAAATTTTTTTAATATGTTATATAAATATGTTATTTGTTATTAGTTATAAATTTTATTTCATATAAATATTTTAATTTTTATTTAATGTGTTTTAATTTAATTATTTATTTTTAATTTAAATTATATTTTATTAATAATAATATTTTTATTAAAAATATATTAAAAAATAATAAAAAATATAAAATGTATTCTAATTTCTGTTTGATATATAATTAATGAATTAAAATATTAAATAAATTAGAAAATTAAAATAAATAAGAAAATTTTATTTAATAATAATAATATATTTTATAATTAAAATATTTATTTTAAGATGGAAGACTTATAATTTAAGCGGACTTAATTTTTTTCATTTATATAGGAAAAAAAGTTAATTCTCCAAGCAAATTTATGAACAACCAAGATCGAGTTACTCTCATACCGATAGTTGAAATTACAGTCCAATTGAATCAACCCAACAACCAATCCTGCAACTGTTGGCACTTAGTAGCAGGCCTAAGCTTATCTTTTTTATCACAAGAATCTCCATAACCTCTCAATCTTGTTGGCTTGAAGGACTTTCACCATGAAACAATTACCATTTGCGAAAGCTCCTTACACAAAATGAAGAGCAATAAATGCTTTCTTTCAAAATAAATGTCACAAGATTAGTCTTACATGACAATCAAGGAAAACTGCATTCTTCATCTATTTGTTGCTTTCATTTATTCAAGTTTCCCTTAGAATTTCTTTTAAAACACTAAAAATTGAAAAAGAAAAAGAATCCAGAAGTAAATTGTCAAACCAAGCAAACAAGCATTTATCCTTCAGAAATGGCCTTTTTCTAGTGCATAAATTTTTACATATACTAAACAAAGAACAAATCAAATTCAGATTACTCATTTTCTTTTGTATATAGGAAATAAAACCATTAAAAACCATCCCAATCATAATCAAGCTAACAAAATTATAATACTCTCAACCAAAAAATAAATAAAATTCAAAAAAAAAATGAAATATAATTTAGTATGACATGTAGATTTGTTAGAGATCTAGAATTGAAACAAAGAACAACCTTACCCAAAGTGAACCGATCAGACCAAATCAGATCAGATCCATAAGAAAAAAGACAGATGGGATGGGGAGAAAGAATTGGAAATCATTGGAATCGGAGGATTAGGAAAAGGATATGATTTGATTTTGTTGTAATAGTAATTGAAAATCATCCAATCCCTTTCCCGAAAATCCGATTCCAAAAACTTCCAACTTAATTTTCCTTTCCCTTTCTTCTTCGCCACGATGATATCAACAAATATATGAGAGAAGGAAAATAGAGGAACTGTAGGAAATCCCTGGAATTAGCGGTCCGGATAGAGATATATGTAGGTGATTTTTTTTTTTTTTTTTTATATCTGTACCGAACCGTCTATTCCAAAAATTTCCTCCATTTCCATCTTCCTTTTCCCTTTGAACATAAGAAGCAAGGAAACATAACTCTCAGAAAAATATAATGCTTCAGTGTCTATTCAGTGGATCACGGCATCAGTAACTGAGTAATGTCCGGTAACCGGTCAAAGTTTTTTAAAGACGCGTTTTCCTACCTGTATGTATTCTTATCCTTGCTGAAAAAGAGCAGATGATGACAAATTAGGTCGGTATTGGGATTGGAATGAATTTTGTAAAATATGAATTTTTTCATAAATTCACATAATATAATTTATATTTTTTGAATTCAATCTGAATTTAATTTAAATTTAAAATAAAAAATTTCTTATATCTAATTTATTAAATGAGACATTTAGAGTGTAGAGTAAAATATAAGATAAATGAATTAAATTATCATCTCTCAAATTAGGTAATGATATCTATTCTCTAGTCTGTAATAGTAAAATGTGATGAGTTAAATCAAATGGCATGGTGTTGAGTTAAAATTTGATTTAATTAAAAAATATTTATTTAAATTTGATTAAATTTTTATTTTAAAATTTGACTGAAATTTTAAAAAAAAAATTATAACATAAAAAAAAAATATAGAATTACTATTTTCGAGCCAATTCAGATTTGCGTCTTCCCTATGTACTCAGTTATATAAATAAAATATTAATTTTTAAAAGATAAAGTCGTAAAAATTAATTAATTAAATAAAATTTTAAAGATTAAAATTTAATAATTCCATAAATTTTTGCTCGAAAAAGGAAAAGTAGTGGTGAGTGATGAAAACTGGAAAATGTCATGTCCATATGACACCTTGTGTTTCGCGTCAGATTCCTTTACCAATTTCCTTGTTCTCTCTCTCCCTCCGTTCCTCCGCACACTTCTGGCTTTTTTATTTTTTATTTTTCGGAACTCTGCTAAATACGATAATATATTTTTTTTTAAATAATTTATATTTTGAAATTTTAAAACATAGCTAACAAGTTACAATTCGTTAGAAATGTATTTATTTTATCTTAATATTTTAATTAAAAAATATATAGAAAATATAAATAATAATCAAGATAATATGAAGAAATTAAAAAAGTGAAAATAAATTAAAATATTAAAAAGATAAAATAATTTTATAAAAATTGTTTAAATTTTCACATTTCTTCATAATATGATATGATCAGAGATGGTTGGAAGTAGTGAATGATTTCAATTTTTATTTTTTTTATGTATTTAATCATATATTTGAGTGAATTTAGATTGATTGTTGAAAATTAATCAATGTTTTTATAAAAAAAAAATTACAGAGTTACAATTCTTGAAACCTTAACATTTGAAAGCAGCAAATGACAAACAGAAAAGATTACAATTGAAGAAATTAACAACAAAAAATCCAGGTATAAGAAAAGCTATTTAAGCTAAACATGATAAGACATAGAAAACAGCAATAAATACAACAATTAAACCAACTCAATATCACAAGAAATACAAAAAACAACTCAAATTGAAATAGATCTATCAAGAATTCTAAAAAACAAGATTAAAACTCAGAACAAAAAATAAAAAAACCTTACCCGTAGGGGGTTTAAAAATGGGAAGAGGGGAAAGGAAGGCGATGAGTGGAAATCATTGGAATTGGGGGCCTCGGGAAGGATTTAATTTCCTGGGAATTATTCATTTCATCCTTCCCAAAAACCCCAAAACCAAAAACTTTCACTTAAACAAACTCTTCCTTTCCCTATTCTCTTTGGCCAAGTGGAAGTAATTTCAGAGGTAAAATATGAAAGAAGGGAAAGGAAGGAATTGTAGGAAATCACTGGAATGGGTGGAGTTGGAAAAGGAATTATATTTAAAAAAAAAAATTCCATTTTCAATAGCCCAATAGGAAAATAGATCTCCAAAAGAGTTATCAATATATATTTTTCCTTCCCAACCCGCCCATTACCAGAAACTTCCTCCATTTCCATCTTCCTTGTCCTTTCAAACACAGAGGAGACATACTCCGTAACCAACAGGCAGCCAGGTAAGCGGTGACCAATTACATAGGCTATAATTTTCCACACAACGACATAGTACTCGTTATTTTGAAATTTTTCTTTATAACTCCGTAGGTCTCACGTGACAACAACAACTATCACATTATTTTAATCTTGTTTTAATTTAAAATTTAATTAAATTTAGTGCTAATTTTAATAATATTTTCAAATTAATTTATTCATCTATCGAAACTTTATTGAGATAAATTATTAAACAAGAAAGAATATATTCTTTATATTCAAATTATTTAATATTATATTTATATATTTTCAATTTTTTTACTTAAATATATTTTTATTTTCATTTAACATTTAATAAGATTAATTTTATTTTAAAATTTATAAATATCCTTCTTAATATGGATATTTTTTATAAATAAATTCTAAAACATTATTATTGGAGAAAAATTTATTTTATCATTTAAATCACAAATCATTAATATATATTTTCATCTTAATCATATAAAAATTTATTTTAATATGATATTAAGAATTAAATGGTATAAATTTAAGAATTAAATGGTATGATCAAACTAACCATTTTGGAGCTATTGCATTATGAATTTGAAATAATTATATTTTTATCTAAATTATTTTTTTTTAAATGATATTATATATATAATATAAATATAAAGTACAAATATCAAATTAATAATTATATCAAATATTATAAATTTAGTATGGATTGATAATAATACCAATAGTATTCTTCTAATTAAAAGTTTTTCATATGAATTTTACATTAAATTTTTATTTTTCAAATGATTTTTACTAATTTATCGTATTAAAATTAGTATGGATAATAATCAAATATAAGAACGGAAAAGAAACAAATAACCGGTCAAAGTTTCAAAGACGCGTTTCCTCGGACAGAGAACACCTTTACACTTTATAGATGGAAAAGAATAAAAAAATTAAAAAGGAAAAGACGACTCTGTTTCTACAAGCGAGTAGAAAATAATAATTGGAAGAAATAATTAGGTGGAGGCTCACTCAAAATGAATTTATGAGATTATAGTGAAAATTTATTTATGAAAATTTATTTTTATTTGAGTAAGAAAAATATTTTTCGATTGTCAAATATACAAGCTAAAAGGTTCATTAGTTATATATGTAATAAAAAATAGAATTATAAATAGTCTTTATTGTTAAAATGAAAGATGTGCACTATAATCTATATAGGGTTAGTTATTTTTTTTTTTTTTAAAATAACTAATATATTAAATTTTTCTTAAATTTTTAAAAATATATTACCTCTAATGTCTCATTATATTAATAACACATTTCGTTTAATTTTATCGTTAATCAACCATAAAATAATCAGTAAAAATAGTAAAAAGGTAAAAATATCATAATTTTTTTATTTTTAATTAATTATATCATATTTTTACTTTAAAAAATATTTTTAAAGATTAAAAATTTATTTTCATATTTTTTAACAAATATGAAAATAAAAAATAAATAAAAATATTTTATAAAAAATATTTTATAAAAAATATTTTTTATTTTTTATTTTAAAAAATAATTTAAGAAGAAATTAAATTATGTCTTCTTAAATTTTTAATACAAATAAAAATTTATTTTTATATTTTTGAAAAATTTGAAATAAAAAGTAAAAATATTTTTAAAAATATTTTTTATTTTTTATTTTCAATTTTTTATTTTTTAATAAATATTTTTATTTTTAAATTTATCAAAAAAATATGAAAATATACTTTTTAAAATAAAAATAAAATGTAATTAATTAAAAATAAAGGACAATAGTATTTTTATCTTTTTACTATCTTTATTGATCATTTTAGAGTTGATTAACGATAAAATTAGATAAAATTGTTTAATACTATATTGTGACATTCGTCAAGAAAAATTAATATATTTTTAAAAAATCAGAAAAAATTTAATGTATTTAATCATTTTACTAGAGAAAAATAATAATTAACTCATCTATATATTACAATTTCGAGTTATTTTTTACATAAAATTACAAATTTTCTACTATTTAGATAAGTTAATATTTTATTTATTCATTTAAATTTGTTTAATATCAATAAGTTTTTATAAAATTGATTTGCATATTTATACATGTATATAAAAAAATCTATTTAAATATTTGTACTAATTCTATAAAATTTTGTAAAACTCTATAAATAAAATATAATTTATTATTTTAAAATTTTTATATTTTTTCAAATTATATTAAATGTTCTCTATATTTTTTAAATTATGATAAATAGCCTCTTTATTTTACTTGTTAGACAATAAAGTCATTATCTTCTGTTTTTCCTGAATCAAAGCTCAAAAAACGAACTTTTGGTTAAAATATTTATTTTAACACCTAAAATACTCCATTCACCATTCTTAAGCAATTTCTTCTCTCATATCAATTCTTAATCACCATTTCACCAACTCATATCGAATCACCAATCTCTCATATCTATTTCACCATTTCGTATTTCTGATTGAAATTTGAGTAATTGAGTTTTTGCAATTTGAGTTTGTGTAATTTGACTAATTGCAGGTGTATAAGAGTATGTTAAATGGGTTTTTTTCTGCGATTTGGGCGGAAAGGATGGTATTCCATGAAAAAGCTAGGTTCTGGCCATAGTTTGTGAGTACTACCTTGCCATGTCGCCCGACGGTTAAAAAATAGTGACTAGGGCAGGGGATGAAACTCTAAGATTTTGGAATGTCTCCCATGTATGAAGGCACTTGCACCAGTCAAAGATACGAGTCTTTGGTCATTGGGACGAACCCATATTCGATGAAAAGATCCTCTAACAAAAATCAATTGAAGTTATATACTAAAGTTGGCTTATTTTGTGCTTCTGAGGGCTTGCAGGTGGGTCTTCTTTCTGAAGAAGAGGAAGGCAATTCTGAGGGCTTGGCTTGGGGTATGGTCGTGTTGGTGTTGCTACTTCTGGTGATGGTTTCTTACCAGTCATCTTTGTGGTCGGTTTGGTCTTCGATTGTATGGAGGTCTGATTAATTATTAGTTCTTCATATAATTATGGCATAGAATAGTCATTTTGTTGGTGTTCTCAAAATAATGGGGGAGATGCGAACGAACATGTGTTCAAAAGATGCGTGGTTTGGGTTTTAGGAAAATCCATGAATTTAGAATCTCTAATATTGCAGGTGTTTCTACTTTCCATCAATGGTTTTCTGGTATTCTTGCTACCTGTAATAGTCAACTATTAGAACAGATTTGCATGAATGTGTGGGGAATTTGTAAGCATAGAACAGATTTGCTGTGACTAGGCAAAAACCGTGTCATGGGTGGTTTAAGTGCAACATCGACGCTGCTGTCTTTGTAGACAGAGGCTTCCCATGACTAGCCTCATCAGATGATGAAACCGAATAAGAGGGAGAATTGTCATTCTCATTGTGATACTGAGAAGGAGGTCTTGTTAATGGTGGCAAAGACTGCAGATCAGGAAATGAAAAGGCTGATAAAAGGAATATAACTGCAATTCACACCATCTGTTTTTTACTTTTTAACAGATCTGTTTTTTTTATTAAAGCGACATCGTTTGCTTTCCTCTAGACTCCAATATTTTTGGTGTTGAAGAGAAATTGACATTCGTATCCATGAAATTCCTTTGCAAAATCAAAAATTGAAAGAGTTTGTATTTTTGAGAGAATGCAAATTGAAATTTGTTGTGTTTAAAATTTGTGGTGAATGTTTATTTTTTTTTATTGAGTGAGAGTTAAACTAAAAAAAATTGACTTGAGAGAGAATTAAAATGAAAATTAGTATTATAATTTTTTTTTCGTTGATATAATATATTTTTTAACAGAATAATTTATTTTTTAATAAAAATAAAATACAAACATTATTTATTATAAATTTAAAAATATAAAAATTTCATAATAATTAACCCAATAAAATATATAAATCACTTTCAATTTTATGTATTTTTATAATTAAACTTTTTTTTTGTAAATTCTATAAGTATTAATGAAAAAAAAAAAAATTGATTCTTAGATTTATTATATCATATAATATTTTTAATATTTAAATTTTAATTGAAGTTAATTAAATAATTTAACTTTATAAATTTGATTATTAAAAATTTATCAAATTTATAAAGTTAAAAAATATAATTTATTTCTTTTAAAATTTAAATATTAAATTGATAACATCATAATAAATTTTAAGATCAACTTCACTTTTACATTTCAAATTAATATCAAAATATAATTATTATTATTTTCAATTTAACTTTAAAACTAAATTTTCAGATCAGAATAAAATTAAAAAAAATATAATTTTACATATATATATATATAATCAATGTAAATTTATCTATTAAGCCTCAAAAAATTTATGTACTTAACTTCAATTTATTTTAAAACTTATTATTTAAATTTATTTTAATAATTAAATTGCCAAACACTCACTATATTAAATTTCACTCCATGCTAAAAATAAATACTTAGCTTAGACTATAATATTACTTCCAAATATAATTTGTAAAATTAACATGAAGTGAATCTTAATTAAAATATCTCTCAAGTAATTAAAGAAAAAATGGATAATCAAAGAAGAAAAAAAAAAACAGAGACATATGAAGAAAATAGAAACAAATACCAGATCGGAGTAAATGGCAACAAAAACTGAGATGAGAGAAGGAAGGGAAAGAGAGAAAATAGAGGAAATCATTGGCATGGGCGGGATTGGCAAGATAAGATATTAAAATTGAACAAGAAATTTATATAAATATTTCTTGCCGATCCTCCCATGTCCAAAAACTTCCTCCATATCCATCTTTTTCCCTCTTCTCTCTTTTTCTCTGAGCTTCTGCTTTTCTTTTTTTTTTTTTTTTGGTAGTTGACTTGTGGTTTTTGGATCTAATAACAAACATAAAAAAAAATGGGTGAGATGATAACAACCAAATAAAATAATATAGGACAGCTGTAAACTGGCTAAAGTATCCTATTCCCTAGTGGTCCATTAATTGTGACCTAATTTTCACGATATTAAAAAAAAAAAAAAAAAAAAAGGCCAAGACAGATAGATAACGTATATAATTTAAAATTTAAATTTGATTCCATAGCTAAAAAAATAAAAATTTAATATATATTAACAGTTTTTTTTATTAATATATATAATGTGATTCATTATTATAAATATTTGGACGGCCAAAAACATTTATGAGCATTTTATTATTTTTCACACTACTAGTTGTGGGTTTAGTGGTTCGCTAAAATTTTAATATTTTTTATTTAATTTATATTTTCATAAAATATTTAGTTATATATAAATTTTTATTATTATATTTAAATATTATTTTATAAAAAAAATTATATGGATCAAATTTATTGTGAAATGATAAAAATTTATATAAATATAATAATCTTGAACACTAATCCGATCCGAATTATCGAGGTTCAATTTAAATTGACTCAATAATATTAAATTCATTTAAATATGTTGAGTCAGATTTTCTAAGTGAAATGAGATTATTTGAATATAAATTAATAATTATTTTATTATATTATATTTTAGTAATTAAATTATTGTTTTTTTGGTCCGAACCAATCGATCGCCTGCGTCGTCTTCGACCTAAAGAGCAAACTTTTTAATTGTCATGAGTGTAGTGATTTTGAATTTGCATTAAACTGATTTATTATTATTATTATTTTGAGCAAGGAAAAATTAAATTTAAGTCTATTAAATTCATATATACATTTATCATTATCATTTTGGATGAGGTTAGAAATTGCAATATTTATTCCGTGATATTAATTAAAGGTAAAAATTAAATTGACTGAATAAATTGATTAAATTAAATTAAAATTAATAATTTTATAATTTATTTAATTTAAAAATAAAGTAAATAAAAAGTTTGATTTAATTTATTATTTTAATATTTTTTTTAATTTTAAATCAAATCGAATTAAAATTATATATATATTATTTTTTATCATTATTATAATTAAATATATTTGATTTTATTTTATATACAATCATATATTTTTTAACCTAAAATTATTTTAGAATTTTAAAAAATATTATCCATAAAAATTAACTATAAATAAATAAAAAAATTAATTTTTGAAAAAAAATAAGTTTTGAGTATGTTAATTAATGGAAAAAATAAGTTTTGGGTTGTATAATATGAAGAATGAATTTCTACTATATACTTTATTTATTGATATTAATATTAGAAATAATAAAAAAAATGGTATGAAAAGAAAAAAAAAATGGTATGAACTCCATTATAAATGAATTTATATATGAATGAGTATAAAACACAATTTCATAAAGTTTTTGTTACATTCTTCAATTTTGTTTTTAACTCGAGTTATTATATGGAATTTAATTTTATATTATATTTAAACCCTGTTTGTTTTGTAAAAAATAATTTAATTTTCAAAAAAAAATTCAATTGTTTTATTATAATTTTAAAAATAATTAAAAATTAATTTATTAAACCATTACTATGTTTAGATTTACAAATTCTGATTGTGATTGTTGGTAGTCATTCCTAGCAAGAATTGATACTAAGTGAATTAATGATCATGCACTCTCTTTGTATAAAAAAATAATAGTTTAATTTTCTTTTGCACATAGATTAAAAAAAAGAGATGATATCGTATAAATTTTCTAAAATATTTTTACTTTATAATAATAATATATTAATTTTATATATTTTATTTAATATATACCAATCAGAATTTTTTATTTTATTTTATATTTTATTTATTACATCATATTTTTTTTATGTATCACATTATTTATGAAAAAATATTAACTGTTAAAAATATTTTAAAAAATATATAATATATCTCATAAAAATATAATAAAAGAGATGAAAATAAAATAAAATAAAAAATTTAAATAAATTTTAAAGTATTTTAAAAAATTATAAAAAATAATTTTCAAGAAAATATTTTTTGAAAAACAAACAGACATTGATTTGAAAGTACAATAATATAATTAATATTTTATATTTTTTCTTTTTAAAAAATTAACTAGTTAATCACTATTTATTTTTTCAGTTAGGCATTTTCATCATTTTGTATAATTTTTTCATAATTTTTATTAAAATATTTAAAAATATTAAAAATAAAAAAAATATAATAATATTCCGGTTATTTATTACCTAGATTTTTGTTTCTTTGTCTTCTTATTTTCGCCTTTTTATTTAATGAAAATTAAATGAATATTTTAATTTATTTAATTATAATTAAAAAATATAAAATAAATAATTTTAATTAAAAAATATTATTTTTTATTTAATTATTTAATTTATTTGTTATATAATAAATTTTAAATTAAAATAAATAAAATTAATTTTCATCTATTAAAAATTACTTTTTGTATGTTTAATTAAAATAATTATTTTTTATATATTTAATCAAA
>CANXYC011342626.1:0-10787 GCA_948193065.1 Aleurites moluccanus
TATATATATATATATATATATATTATGATTGATATAATCCTGTGGGTATTGTTAATACAGTTAATTGAGAATATATGACAGGTTATGATTGATAATGAATAAATAGAGATTGTATACATGCATATTGTATTGATATGGTTGATATTGGGTTCTACGGGTGCCGGTCGCCATTGGCATCTCCCGTGCCCTAGGACCGTCGCGGCTCGCGAGAGCGGGTCGTGACAAAATTATCCCAGATTTCTTTAGCAGCCAATCAGAAAGACAATTTAATAAATAGTCCTTACAGAAGTCATCATCCTTATTCCATTGAGATTCATCAACGTTCTCCATCGTATCAGTAAAAATACTCAAAACAATGTAGAATATATTTTCATATTTCATTCCAAATTGAGTTTTTCGCTTCCAAAAATTAAATTCACATCCACTAAAAATTTCCAGTTTAATCATCTCAAGCGGAACATGTTTATCCATTCTTCTATATATTTAAATAGACAATTAAATAGCAAAAATTATATAGAAGAAAAGTTGGAACAAGTGCAATTGAATCAAATCAATTAAATCGAACCAATAATTGAATCGAACCAATACTTTGAACCAAACCAATGATTGAATCGAACTGATAATTGAATCGAACCAATAATGAATTGAATCAGCAATTGAATCGAACCAATTTTAAATCTTTGCTTCTACTGCCAAAGGCAGTCAAAAGGCTCTGCCGCCACACAACTTTAGCTAATCAACTGAGGCCAATAATCGTCAAGGGTTTTTTTTTTCTTTTGCATGCGGCTCCCAAATTTCTTATTTTTCAAAGAATTGCTCCCCTATAATTTCATGGCTGTCGATTTTATTATTATTATTTTTCTGATCTTTTTTATTTTTTTATTTAATCAATAACTTGAATCATGAACAATAAATCTTGAAAATTATTCAATAAGAAACCTTAATTCCAAAAATTAGAAAAGCTAATGCTTCAAGATTATTAGGGTTTTAGGTCAAATAATATGTGATTACTTGAAGCGTTACACTCTAGATATTTAATTTGAAATACCTAGTATGCTGCCCTCAGTTAACATATATATAGGTTTACACTAGGGTTAAACCAGTTAATGGGTTCTTACCCATTAGACCCACTATAAAAATACATTATCTATTAGAACTTATATTAAAATATATATTAGGGTTATTTAATATACCTAACAGATTGACCATTAATCAACTCAAAGTAGAACAAAGTAGCAAACATCTCCCACTCGTAGAGAATTGTCCTTTGCAAACTCCCACCATCCAGCGGACAACTTACCTTGAGCATAATGAGGATTATAGATGAGTATTTTTACCGGCCATTTTTGTTTTCAACCTCTAAAATTACATTCTCTATGTTTTCCTTCTTACATTGCATCATAAACTCAACAGGTAGATACTGCACAAGGAAGAAATTTGAATACCATCAAACTTCCACTTTTACCTCATTTTAACAAAACTAAAATTGATCATGACTGCAAATCAATTCTCTTGGCTTTGCAAGCTAGAAAACTAGATATGGAGTCGAGATCTATATCATTAATTTGCAATTCAAGTTGCTGCTTGAATGTAACAAAATTTCATGAAAGATTAGTGAATTCTTGTCATAATTTCATTTCTATCTCGCAACTAATAGTTCTACTGCTATTCAGTAGATTTAATTTTTTTCTATTTCTAGAAATATCTCTGCAAGAAACAAAGGAGCCTACCACACTGTTGTGCTCTAGATGGCGTGGTCGAATAACTGCTTTAAAGAACGGATTTTTTGAGCTAAATTTTCATCATGTTTCAAATTCTTGTTGTTATCTGCATAATGTCAACTAAAAGCAGAGTCCGTTCTATTTTCTAAAGCATGTTGGTCATATTTGGAGTCATCTCCAAATCAAATACAAGTTAAACAAATTGTAACTAACCGAATGATGAGCTGCTTTTTGCATTTCTTTTATCTTGGAGTATTAACAACTTTCAATTTAATTTCGGTAGGATCAATCAGTTCAAAGGCACAACATCACCAACTTCCAAATCATTGTCTTGTGAGAATTCCTTCCAACCATTATAAATTCTTGCTGCTTTTCCACGTCTACCATACGTAACAGACCAAGATCTCCCATTCTTGTCATTGAGGATGACATCTACATTAGCGTTCTTGAAATATTTCCTAGCAAATTTTATTGGGATAGACTGTACAAACATTAAAAGATAGACTTTAGTACATTAAACGATAAACATAACCATTAGAGTCTGAAATTTAATTGAATGCTTACCACTTGAGTTCCATCATGAACATACGATGGTTGCATTGCAACCATGAAGTAGGGATTATTAGATTTGAACTTTTTCCTAGCCTTACGAAGAGCTTTATCTTTTCCTTTAGCTGCCAATGATTTTGCAGAAACCTCATTAACCTTTTGTTTTTCAGTATCCATGCTTCTGTCACATCCCTTTGCTGCAAAATTAAGAAATTAAACAATTAAACAAACAGGCAAATTATATGCTTCAGGCCCTTAAAATTGACTGCCCAAGAAAGAAAATATTGCCTAGAGTGGAAATTGTTTACCTTCAAGTTGTATTGTGGAATTCTCTAATTTAATCTTCTTATGAGGCCGAGGGGATGATAATGGTGATTTATTTTCATCCAAAATTTCAACCACATCAACATTTTTAGTTTTTTCTACCTTTGACTCTTGAACTTCTTTCTCAGGATTACGATCCTTTGGCTCTTCAAATTCTTTCTTAAGATTACGATCCTTTGGCTCTTCAAATTCTTTGTCAACATTATGTTCCTCATTATTAGCATCAACAATGCTAAATGGATAATCAATCTCTAAAGTACTCCTATCAAATATATGCACATTGAAATGGCAATTCTTCTCTAACTCAAAAACTAGCAAGTACCCATGAGCTATGGAATAGTACTTTACAAATCCTTGCCAACCCTTTTGTAACCAGACATCACCGTCACACTTTATCAACTCAACTTGCCATGTTGCTCCACTAGGGACCTTAAGGATTACAGGACTTGATATGTTATTTCCATACTCTTTCGCAAACTTCCTTGAAATACACTGGTATAAAAAGCATTTTGAGTAAGTCCTCTCTTCAAGAAACTATCCAAAATAAAAACAGTAAAAGAGTTCTAACCATGCAAAACTCTCCCTTTATCTATCCCACTTTATTTTTTTTATTATTTTTTTTTATTTTTAAACCTCTAAACCTCCTGATAAAAAGCCAAAACCTTCACTAGTGATATACCCTTTAGAGACAATCTATATACTATAATTTAATGGTTACACAGGTGCATAAAAACATATTAAACACACACACACACACACACATATATATATGGTTAGCCTGGTTTGCTCTTCTTCTTATTGAACTGGGTTCGATCTTCATGATCAGACCATAAACAAGTATTTTTCCTTGTTCACGAATCCCTTAGTCCTGGTGTGGATTAGGGAGTATATATATATTTATATAAAATCTCTCACTCAGTCACAATCTTTCTATTAATACACGCTCATTGTTCCACCAAATAATTGCAGGAAAGGGTAATGCATGAACATCCAATCTTCAAATAATTAACAAGAATATGTAAAAAAAAAAAAATTGAATTAGAGTAACATACAACAATTAAAGAAACAGGGGAAAGAAAAAGAAAAAGAAAATAACAAACGCTTAACGCTTACAAGTTTTCCATCATCGCGAATAGCATCATCAAGAACAATCTTAAAAAAAAACGAGGCTTATTAGCCCTGAAAATCAAGTGTCCGTTGTCTCTATTGGGGAAAGAAGCCATTGTTAAACGATAACTGCTCTCAATTGACTTCCACTAAGTTTTTATAGTTTTATTAACATTTTTTTTTTTAATGTTTAAAATCAAGCTAAAAGGGGCGGTGGGCTTTCATATATTCAGACGTTATCCTCTTTGGATTTTTAGGGTGTGAATGAAGTGAATATCATGAAATTAATTTTAATTTTCCTTATTATTATAGTTTGTAAGTAGGGAGAGCTTTAAAGATATTTTTCATAAGAATCAAATAAGCCTTGATTTTTTTTTTTTTAATTTGTGTTAAATTAGACTCGAATATAATTTTAGAGCTTAATTAACCTTTGATATTTAAATATTGATCCAATCAAATCTAAAATCAACTTAGAGCTAAATTAGTCTATAAATTTTATTTATTGAGTTAATTGGGTTCAATTTTTTATCAAAAAATTTTTTTTTTTTTAATTCTTAATAAAGAAGCATAAAACCTGTAAAATTCTAATATTAGAAAATATGTATTATCAAACTAGAAAATTAAAATCAATAAATATAAATGTTTATGATTTCGAAAAATTGAAAAAAGTAAAATAAAATTTTGTTTATTAGCTATAAAAGTTGAGTAAAATAAAATTAAACTGAATATAAACATTAAAAGAAAATTTATTTTCTAACACATACAAATACAATTTTTTATATATTTATTAAATAAAATTGTTAGTATTATATTTTTTAAAAATAAAAAAAATATAAACAACGATATTTGTATGTACTATAAATAAAATATATAAAGAAATGAAAATTAAGTTTTCAGTTCTTATAAAAATTATTAATTTAAATGGTATAAGAGTGTTTTAGTCAAGTTTATTAATGAAAAAAGTATTTTAGCAAAATATTTTTTTTTATAATTTACAAATTATATGTAGCCTTTTTTTTTTTTCTTTTTAACATTGAATCCCATTGGCCTCAAGGGTGAGACAGCCCAATGTAAGAGCAAAAAATACATAAAATATATATAATAACAATGAAATTAAGTTTTAAATTATCATGCTTTATATATAATATTAAGCAGCAAAAATTAAATTATAATTAATTTCAGTCATTGTTTGTTGTTTGGTATAGGAATAATCACAAATTATAAAGAAAGTTTTCTGAATTTTTCTCCTAATTTCATATGTTGATTTTTTGCATAATGAGAGTAAACTTAGGGATCCTTATATGTATTTTTTTTTATTATTAATTATTTATTAGGGTTAATAGTTAATAATAATAGTGGTCAGTTATACCCAAAAAATAAAAAGAAGAATAGTGAAAAAATAGAAAAAAAATGAACTACTAATTATGTAGTGGCCAACTGCACGTTTGAAGGAAAAATAACTTACACCAAATGTTTTTTTTTTTCTATCCTTTTACAAATTATATGTAACTATGGTATGGCAAATAATCCATCATGTGTTTGAAAATTTTATTTAAATAAAAAAATATAAATCCTGAGTCAAGAAATAGTTAAAGTAAAATTTGTTAAATTTTAAGAATGTCTTTAAAACTTATATTACTTTCCATTTTATTTTCATAAATTAGCTGAAAATTCTTCATATACGATAATGCATTAGGTTTTAAGAATGACTTTAAAAATGATTTTGATGAGGTCAAGTCAACAATTATTTTTTAAATAACTATATTTTTTTACTTTTTTTTTTCATATTTTTATTTATTTTTAAGTTGGTTGTCTCTGTAATTTTAGTTCTATATTATTTAATTTTGGATATAATGATCCCAACTTTTATCAGTAATTTATCAAAATCAATTCTTTTCAGCTGTAGTAATTTATCTTTTTGTTTCTATGTTGGTTTGATTATTATAAAACACAATATGTTTGTTGACTATGTTTAGTTTTGAAATTAATATTTTTATTTATTTATTTTTATTAAATATGAAAGAAAAAATTAAATAAGAATCTGTTACTCCATATATATATCTATCATTAAATATTTATCATTATATTATATCTTAGTATAGTACTTATATTTAGTTTTGGATTAACAAGATATACAAACACTTGAGGGAATATGTAATAGCTTCAAGGTTGAATCGGGAAGGTGATAGATATGGTGTTTTTGCATCCTTATGGACATTAAAAATTTTCCACATTGACTTCTGAGTGCACCGTGATTGGTAGGTTCCTAGAACTCTGCTTATCAATTTAAATTCTAATTAAAGCTTAATCAACTTTATAGAATACATAAATAGTTAGTTTTTTTCCCCCTCTTTTCGTTGGAATGAAATTGAGCGTAAAAAAAAACTATATATTTCATATTATAAATTCAATTAGCCAGCATTTGCAGAATTAAATAAACAGGTGGATTGGACTAATAAGTTTCAAAAGGCAATATGAATTTTTGGGATTGTTGGACTTCAACTACAAAATGTTGGGCTTTTTTTATTTATTTATTTGGGTTGTCCTTCTCCCATTTCTTAGCTGGTAGATTGTTGGACGACTTTCATTTTTCTCCGACAGCAAATGGATCGGCTTTCTTTTCACATGGACTTCAATAATTGTGTGACTCTTTGCAAAATAGCCTAAGCATTTCTTCTTCTTCTTCTTTAACCATTTGAGCTTGCTCCTTCATTTTGGCATGTATTGTGAACTTGCTTTACCAAAATGGTCTTAGCCAATTTAGTTTAGCTCCCACTTTAACTTATATGGCCCTTCTTTTTTTTTTTTTTTTTTTTTATCTCTCATCGATGTGAGATTTTTTCTTTTTTCTTTTTTTCTTTTCTCTTTGTTTTTTTATTTCGTCCTTCAACACTTCCTCTCAAATGAATGTAGGATTTATCTTTTTAGTCTAGTTATCATTTACAACATTAGTTAGGTTGGACTTAACTGAATTTAACTCTTTTTGGGCCTTATATTCCAACAACTCCAAACTTGCCTCAAGCTTTTTCAATAATTGTGGGCCTGACTCCTTTTGCTCTGTAGTCCATTTAGTCTCTTAACCCATGATCCATCATCTCTTTTCATGTGGACTTCAACAATTGTGTGGCTCTTTGCAAAATAACCTAAACCTTTCTTCTTCTTCTTCTTCTTTTATTATTTAGACCTATTCCTTCATTTTGGCATGTGTTATGGGCTTGCTTTATTAAAATGGCCTTAGCTAATTTGGTTTAGCTCTCACTTAACTTGTATGACCCATCTTCTTCTTTTTTATCTCTCACCAACGTGGGATCTTTTTTTTTTTTTTTTTTACTTTTTCTTTATTTTTTTATTTTGTTCTTCAACACTTTCTGTTAAATGAAACTAGACTTTATCTTTTTAGTCCAGTTGTCATTTGCAATATTAGTTAAGACTTAACTGAACTCAGCTCTTCTTGGGCCTTGTATTCCAGCAGTTTCAAACTTGCCTCAAGCTTTCTCAATGACTGTGTCTCTTAACCCATGATCCATCATCTCTTCTCATGTGAACTTCAACAATTGTGTGGCTCTTTGCAAAATAATATAAGCCTTTCTTCTTATTCTTCTTTCACCATTTGGGCCTATTCCTTCATTTTGACATGTGCCAAAATGGTCTTAGCCAATTTGGTTTAGCTCTCACTTAACTTATGTGGGATTTTTTTTTTTTTTTTCCGTTCTTCAATACCAAGGATAACAAAATATCCCGACTCAGTGGGGATTCGTTCTGCCCCTCCTTGGTCAAAGCGGGAAATCCCCGTTTTGATTGGAAAATGGGACGAGAATAGGAAAAACTTAAAACTTTTTAGTGAATATAGAGTGAGGATGAAAATTATATATTATGCTCCGAATCTGCCCTACCATATATATATAGGACGGATTCGGAGCATAATATATAATATGTTATGCTCTGAATCCGTCCTGCCTATATATATATATATATATATATATATATATATATAGGGTAGCATTATTGTCAAAGCTATTTTTGTTAGGTTCAGAGCAATAAACTTTTCTAGATTTTGAATTGACTTAAAAACTCCAGTTAATTGAGCCGTTCTTTTCTACGCTATGTTAATTTCTCTTTTCCTTTCTCTTTTGGTTATTTTACTTCTTTCCTATGCTATAATTTATCTTTTTCTTCCTTGTTATTTTATCTCTTTCCCAACCTATTACTCTATTTTCATCATAACCATAAACCCCAATACCCATGCTAACATCATTTTTTTTCTTTGTTATTTGCCAAAATATCATGTATCATAGCATGTTTGATTGATTTATTCCCTACTTCTAAAGCATTCATAGAAAATGGTGTTGGAATCTATGGTAACGCCACAACGATAGAGGAACCAAAAGTCGAGCAAAAGGTTGCAGAGCCTTTTGGGTCAGCTCCGAAGGCTAAAAAGATTTCTTTCGGGTTTAATGGAGCGGTGGCAGAAGCAGAAGTGAAGCGGGGAAGTAAATTGTTGGAACCAAAATAGATTGAAGGAACATGAGACTTGAAACAGTTTCAGAAAGATGGAAAAACTGATTGGGATGTTAGTGAAGTGTTGGGATTTTTTTATTTATTTCGTTTATTGTTTGATTTTACTCTAGTTAATTTTATTGAAACTGTGTAAGTTTTGCAGATATAAAGATATGAATTTTACTAAATATGATATTATCTTGGTGAAATTGACAATGCAATGATTTGATAGCAGGTAATAAACTAATAATTGCTGAAAACCCAAATGGTTTGGGTAATCTAAATTAAAATTCATCATTTGTGTTTAATACATTGTAGTGCATATTAACTTGAATACTTGGGTTTAAATTTCGCAGGAGAAGCGTCACAATTGATTCATATGAATTCTTATTTGGGTGTACCTTACATATTATGTAGTAATGCTGGTGTACTAGAATGAAACATAATATTGTCATTTTTATTTTACATTGGGATGCTTTGCTATTATTCTGATGTTTTTAATAATTTAACCATCTAATTAAGTTCTTCCAACAATCTTAAATGTTCAAAATTCTCAATTATGCCATGAAATTGAGAGCTCTAGGTTCTTTTTTGTTTGTGATGAAATACTACTTTGTTCCCTGACGATATGGGTACTGTCCTATGTATAAGAGAATGATTGTTTTCAGTATGTAATGTCCTGGTAGACTAGTATTGGTGGTTCCATATCAATAGGTTTACAACTCTGAATAAGATGATTTCCTCCTGGTGTTTCAATGGCTTAGTAAGGAGCAATCTTTCTTTGATGGAGTACATGCATATTTGGTATATTTGGTAGTATGTCAGCGCTATTAGAATGTTGGAACACATTTCAAGTTTATAACATGCATTCTTACGTGTGCTTCTAGTAAGTGATGATGTTTTCACCACACTGAAGAACCAATTTCTTAGACAACAGATTTCACAGTCTTTAAAACATGTTTGTTGCCAACAAAATATTTTGGCTGCCATATTATTATAAAGATGGAATGTGTGAACCTTACAATTTAATAAGGTAATAATTATGTCCATTAAGAGGGAATACTGCAGTAACATTTGCATTAAGATCAAAATTTAGAACATCTCAGAATATGTTCTAAATTAAAGTTATTGTTAATTTACACTCAAAATGTTAGAAATATTAGAAAATATACTAAACTTTTAATTCACAAAAAGCAACTATTGATTCATTTGCTAGTCCAAATTTCTAAAACTTTTGGCATAGAATTTTATAAATATCCATTAGAGATGAAAGAAAAAGCATTTCTTCAAGAAATGCTTAAAGGAGAAATTCTTCATTTTAATCCTATTGGTTTGGGATATTCAAAAAATGGTTGAACTCTATGTACAATGCTAGATGGTACCCAATAGTTCACTGCCACTTAGTCACTACATACAATTTAATTAAAGATAATTTTGATATTCCCATAGATAATTTAAATCAGGTCAAAAAAAAAATAGAAACATATACAAGTAAAACTCAACTATCAAGTATAATAAACAACAAAAATCCTAATTATTCATTTCAAATCATAGCATTTTTCAGCAAAGTATTTTTCAGCAAAGTCACTTGCCTTTAAAGTTGCTCTAAACCATTAAATGGTGGAAAAAATAACATTATAAAGGACTACCATAAAACTTGTTTAGTTCAACACAAGCTCAGAAGTCAATTAAATTTCTTTCTCAACTCCGTGCAAGAAAGAAATGAAAGCATAAAAGATCATTCTTGAATCCCAATTATGAATTATCCATTTAGTTTATGAACTCATGATCCATCATCCCTTCTCATGTGGGCCCTCTAGGTCTAAGATTTTTTTCACTACCACTTATTGTTTCATTTTGATCATGAACTATGAGAGTGTTTTTCACATGGACCATGATAACATGGGAAGATAGAGAGATGAAGGCATAAGTTATGCTCTGAAGGGCTAAATGGTGATGATTGTTTCTTGAGTTGAAAGAGGATAATCTCACATAAACAATGGCTAATGATAAAAGAAAAAATTAAACTTGCCATTAATTTTGATAAAGAAGAAAAAATTGGTGTTTCTGTATTTTCAATGTATTTCTAGTAAAAATTTGTTGGTGAAGTTCATCAGAATACATAGTTCCTAAATATAAGCATCAATTGTGACATAAATTTGGGCCATGTATTCACAGTAAAAAAGTACGTATATGCTGTAATATGAACTACAATTGGCTTTTTTGTTCTTTTATAGAATATTATGTTATGAAATAAAATGAGATCAATAGTTATTTCATGTTAAATTATACATGTTCTTAATTTTATTCAAATATTATCATGAATGCATCAGGAAATAAATTTTTTTTTTTTTCAAAACTAACATATCAATGCTGAAAAAATGATAATTCATCTCCCTCAACCACATTGAAGCCAGGCCATGGCCATTTCATCCAAATTTGTAGCTAAAAAAAAGAAAAAAAGAATTACTACTTGATGCTGACATATAAAATTTAACATTTAAAGGGTAAGAGATCAAAAGCACCATAATATGACTAGAATACTGGCATAGGAAAAGTACAATACCCATTGTCAAGCCAAGCAAGGAA
>CANXYC011342791.1:0-11233 GCA_948193065.1 Aleurites moluccanus
CAAGAATAAGGTTTGATAATCAAATAAGAAATATCAATGAAACAGGGATATATAACAATAAATGGTTTTGCTTGGTAAATGAATGTGGTTACAAACTCAAAGAAAATCAAGGAAAATATACAATGAAGGTTTCGGCCATATCGTGGTTTTTTCCCAAATGGTGTCCAACAATCGAATTAAGCAATTAATTATGATAATTGATGCATGTAGAACACACCTCAATTTTTCAATAGCCAATAACTTAGCCAAATTCACCAATTTCCTCCAAAATCCCAATTTTGCTACTAGGAGAATTCAGTTTCTACAATCTACAAATTCACATTAAATTGGTCATCAATTTACTGCCTACTTACATCCAATTAGCAAATTCCATAATCAATTTATGAATCCCATCACTAATCTATCATATCATATTTAAAAATTCCAAATAAACCCTAGAGTTTAGGGATTTCAATTAATTAGTGTTAATCTATGTAAAATAACAATAAACCCATTTATTCTAACCTAAATAATATCTGTTAAATCAATAAAATCCAACAAATAAATCCTTACCTCAAATGAGTGTCAATGGCAGAAATTTATCTTCACTGCCCTAAAATATTTTCCAGCCCGTTTCCACTAGCTAAGAACGAACAAGAGATGAGCACAGATTCTATGAATGATTTCCATAAATATTCTCCAGAATTTTTGATGGAGAAATCGCTAAAGTGATGAAGAATAAGAAGAAACAGTTTTAAGTGTTTAAGTGATTTAATGTATCAGTTACTGCCCCTTTTTATAATGAGTTACTGTCTCAGTAACAGAACTATTTAAATTCCACTTCGCCATTACAATCCGCTACTCCAGCTCGCGATTTCCAGCTCGCGGTTCACCAGCTCGCCAATGCTTCTTCGCATTGCTGGCTCACCATTACTCTTTGCATAAGGCAGCTCGCATATGCTGGCTCGCATATGCTTCTTCGCCAAACCCAATTCGTATTTCCTAGTTCGTAACTCCTCTTCGCCTTTTCTCTTCGCCCTTTCCAGTTCGCACTTTCCTCTTCGTATTTCCCTCTTCGCCAATCCTCTTCGCATTTCCTCTTCGCCATTCCTTTTGGCCATTCCTCTTCGCATTTCCTCTTCGCCATTTCCTCTTCACATTTCCTCTTTGCCATTCCTCTTTGCATTTCCTCTTCACCATTTCCTCTTCGCCATTCCTCTTTGCATTTCCTCTTCGCAACTCTTCTTCGCATTTCCTCTTCGCAGTGCCAGTTCGCCAATGCCTCTTCGCAATGCCAGCTCGCATTCTCACTTCGCATTTTCTTCTTGGCAAGGCCTCTTCGCAAGGCTAGCTCGGCAAAGCCAGCTTGACAATGCCATCTCGCTAATGCCGGTTGGAACACTACTTAGCCCAACTTACTCAAATTTGTTACAGACATGCTAACATCCAAATTCCCAGCACTTAGAATATTTTTACACATATTTTAGAAATCCCACACACTAATCAATATTATACACTAATATTCTCCATTCTCATTTACTATCATTATCATTATTCCAAAATAATTAAATAAGTAACATATATACTTATTGCAAGGTAAATTAATTCAACCAATTAAATTTAAAATTATACACATATATGTATTCAAAAATGACACATGAAAATGGTAGGTGTTACAGCTATATAACATTATATGGATTCATTTGGTAAGAGAATATGAGTACAAATTCAAGGAAAATCCGAAGGTAACATAAAACGTAAGGTTCTGCCATTTAGGGGTTTTTCACAAATGGAGTCCAACAATCAATTTAAGCAATTCGATATATCAAATGATGCATGTAGAACTCACCTAAGCCTTCCAATAGCCAAAGCAATAGCCAATTGCACCAATTGCACCAATTCCTCAAAATCCCAAATTTTTTGCTACTTTGAGAATTCAAATTTCACAATCTACAATTCCACACGAAATTAATCAGCAATTAGTTGTTCAATTACATCCAATTGACTAATACTATCATCAATTTATAAAATCCATCACTAATTTATCAAATCATATCTTAAAGTTCTAAATAAACCCTCATTTTTAGCGATTTCCACAGATTAGTATTAATCTAGGTAAAATAACACTAAACCCATTTATTTCTACCTAAACAATATCTAATTAATCAATTAAAATCAACAAATAAACCCTTACCTCAAATGGGTTAAAATGGCAGAATTTTATACTCCAATGCCTCTTGAGATTTCCAGCTCTTTTCCACAAGCTAAGGACGGAAAAGAGATGAGCACAGATTCTATGTATGATTTCCATGAATTTTCTCCAGAAATTTTGATAAAGAAATCGTAAAATCAAAGAAGAAGAAGAAGAATAGCGTTCGGGCTTCTCTTAGAGAATAGACGAACACGAAGAACAGAGAAGAAGGAAAATTTAAGTTAACGTGTTTTAATTCATCAGTTACTGCCTTTTTAAATGGGCTACTACCTCAGTAACTTTCCGTCTCGCCATTTCTGTTTCGCCAGTCCAGCTCACAATTGCTTGCTCACAATTGCTTGCTCACCAATCTCAGTTCGCTAATGCCTCTTTGCATTGTTGCCCCGTAAATGCCAGTTCGCCAATCCCAGCTTGCCAATGCCTCTTCACAGCCTGCAAATGCCAGCTCGCCAATGCCTCTTCGTATTGTCGGCTTGCAAATGCCAGCTCGCCAATCCCAGCTCGCCAATACCTCTACACATTGTCGGCCCGTAACTGCCAGCTCGCCAATACCTTTTCGCATTGTCAGCCCGCAAATGCCAGCTCACCAATACCTCTTCGTATTGGTAGCCCGCAAATGCCAGCTGACGAATCCCAGCTCGCCAATGCCTCTTCGCATTGCCGGCTCGTGAATGCCAGCTCGCCAATCCCATCTCACCAATACCTCTTCGCATTGCCAGCTCGCCAATGCCAGCTGGAAAACTACTTAACCCAATTCGTGAAAACGCTACAGATATTCTAACTCTTCAATTCTTTTGGCACTTAGAATATATATACAGATTTAGGAATTCAACCTATCAGTCAATATTATACAAAAGAATATCTTCCATGCTCATTTACTAACATCATCAAAATAATCAAATAAGTAAATTTTTATACTTATTATAAGATCAATAAATTAAACCAATTTCCATTTAAAATGTACACACATATAGATATATATATTTATGAAAATAGCAGGTGTTACATTCTTCCCCCCTTCAATTAAATTTGTCCTCGAATTTAAATAAAATTTACTTCAAATCTAAAATAGAGATGGATATTTGTTCCGCATCTCCTGCTCGATTTCCCATGTACACTCCTCTATCGCTTGGTTCCTCCATAACACTTTAACCATAGGATCTCTTTGTTTTGAAGCTCTCTGACCTGTCAATCAAGAATCTCCATTGGTAGCTCCTCATATGACCAACCTCACTGAGATCCACATCCTACATCTCCAAAATGTGCGATGGATCCGATACATATCTTCGTAGCATCGATATATGGAAGACTGGATGTACATGGCTCATACTGGGTGGAAGAGCCAATTTATAGGCCACATTGCCAATCCGCTCAAGTATCTCAAATGGGCCTATAAATCATGGTGATAGCTTGCCTCTCTTCCCACATCTTATAACTCCTCTCATCGGTGAGATCTTTAGGAAGACATGATCCCCAATAGAGAACTGTAGATCCTTCCTCTTTGGATCAACATAACTCTTCTACCTACTGAAGGTAGTCCTCATCCGCTCTCTGATCAAAGGAACCTTCTCCATAGTCTCTTTAATCAGTTCTGGTCCCTCTAGCTGCTTCTCTCCCAGCTCTACCCAACACACCAGTGATATGCACTTTTTACTTTATAGTGCTTCAAATGGAGCCATACCAATCAAAGAGTGATAGCTGTTATTATAGGAAAATTCAAACAATGGCAGATAATAGTCCAAACTACCTTTGAAATCCAAAACACATAACCTGAGCATATCCTCTAGGGTCTGGATCGTCCTCTCGGACTATCCATCAGTCTGTGGATGGAAAGCAGTACACAACCATAGCTGGGTACCCATAGCCTCCTGAAATTTCTGGCAAAATCGGGATGTGAACTGTATGCCCCGATCAGATGTGATCACTAAAGGAACTCCATGAAGATGCACAATTTTATTAATAAATAACTATGTATACTGAGCTACTTAATAGTTGGTCTTAACCTCCAAAAAGTGTGTAGACTTCGTTAATCGATCCATAATAACCCAAATTGAGTCATATCCCCTTGAAGTCTATGGTAGACCAACTATGAAATCCATAGTAACCTGTTCCCATTTCCATTCTGGCAGCTCTATCTACTAAAGTAGCCCTGATGGCTTTTGATGCTCAAACTTAACCTGCTGACAGGCTAAGCATTTTGATACAAAATGAGCAATATCTTTCTTCATTCCAGGCCACCAATAAACATCTCTGAGATCATGGCACATCTTAGTAATACCGGGATGTACACTGTAAGTAGAATAGTATGCCTTTCGCATGATCCTATCCCATAGCTCATCACAATCTGGTACACAGATACGTTTCCCACATCTCAATATCCTATCATCAATAATGAACTCTGTCATCCGTCCACTCTAAACCTCTCCCTTCAGCTTCAGAAGATAAGGAACTCTATCCTGGGCCACTTTTATATGATCTATCAATAGTGACCTTGCCCGAAACTGGGCTATCAGAACCTGGTAACCCAAATCTAACTCCACTCCACAATCTGCCAACTATCTCAAATCTCGGATCAATGGCCTCCTGCCAATCACAATATGAGCAAGACTACCCATCAATTTCCTGCTCAATGCATCCGCCACTACATTGGCCTTCCCTGGGTGATAGAGAATCTCACAGTCATAATCTTTTAGAAGCTCAACCCATCTGCGCTGCCTCAAATTCAAATCCTTCTGCTGAAATATATACTGTAAACTCTTATGATCAGTATATATCTCGCATTTCGATCCATATAGATTATGCCTCCAAATCATCAAGGCAAAGATAACTGCTGCCATCTCTAAATCATGAGTACGATAATTTGCTTCATGCTTCTTTAACCGACGAGAAACATAAGCAATTACCCTACCTATTTGCATCAGAACACACCCTAGGCCAATCCGCGAAGCATCACAATATACCGTAAATTTCTCCTCTTCCACTGGTAATGCCAAAACTGGAGCACTGGTAAGGTAATACTTCAGAGCCTGGAAACTCCTATCACACTTATTCGTCTATACATATCTCTCCTATATCCTCATCAATCTAGTCAAAGGAGCTGCAATACGAGAGAAATCTTTCACAAACCTCCGATAATATCCAACCATACCGAGAAAGCTACGCACCTCTAAAATACTGGTAGGATGGGGCCAGTTAGCAATTGCCTCAGTCTTCTAAGGATCCACCATGATACCCTCTTTACAGATGACATGCCCTAAAAAGCACACCTCAGTTAACCAGAATCGACACTTGGACAATTTAGCATATAGCTGGTGTTCTCGAAGTGTCTGTAGCACAATCCTCAAATGATCCCTATGCTCCTCCTCACTCCTGGAATAAATATGAATGTCATCAATGAAGATGATGACAAACTTATCTAAATAAAACCTGAATACCCTGTTCATCAGATCCATGAAAGCCGTTGGAGCATTTATCAGTCTGAATGGCAATACTAGAAACTCATAATGGTCGTAATGAGTTCTGAAAGCAGTCTTGGGTATATCTCCACTCCTAATCTTCAGCTGATGATACCCATACCTCAAATCAATCTCAAAAAAATGGCTGTAACCCTACAGCTGATCAAATAAGTCATCAATCTGGGGCAATGGATTCTTATTCTTCACTGTGACTTTATTCAGCTGCCTATAATCAATACACATTCGCAAAGAGCCATCTTTCTTTCTCACACACAGAACCGGTGCACCCCATAGAGAACTGCTAGGTCGGATAAACCCTCTATCCAACAGCTCCTGTAACTGAATCCTCAACTCCTTCATTTCTACTGGAGCCATTCTGTAAAGTGGAATAAATATCAGGTCCGTGCCTGCATGCACCTCAATCTCAAACTCAATCTCCCTATCAAGGGGCAATCCTGGCAACTCCTCAGGAAAAATATTAGGGAACTCCTGAACTACTGATATCTGATCCAATCGTACAGAGGACCACTGTACATTTACCACATAGGCCAAATAGGCTGAACAACCTTTCCCTATCAATCTCCGAGCCTGGATAGCAAATATAAGGTTAACCTGGAACTCCCGAATGTCACCCTGAAACTCAAATTCCTGCTGCCCCTCAGGCTGGAATCTAATCCTCTTCCTATAACAATCTATCATTGTCCGATGCCTAGTCAATCAATCCATACCCAGTATCACATCCAACTCAAGCACAGGCAACTCAATCAAGTCAACACGCAAAATACGATCATCAATCTCAACAATGCAATCAGGATAGAAATAGTCAACATCCATAAAATCTCCCATAGGAGTAGCAACAAACAATGGAATATCTAATAACCTCCTCTCCTTATTCAACTTGGGTGAAAAATGTAGGGACACAAATGAATAAGTTGCACCCAAATCGAATAAGGCATCTGCAACCTCATTCTGAACCAGAATAGTACCTGTGATGACATTATTTGATCTCTGAGTATCATGAGTATTGACCGCGAACACCCTGCCCTAGCCCCTGCCACTGGGAGCCTAATCTCCCCTACCTCTGCCTCTGGTTACTATCTCTCTGCCTACACTCTGGCTGGTTTGAATTGTTAGCTGAGATACTGTGACTGATGGCTGCTGATCAGCCTTCAATGGACGAGTGCTCATATAATTGCCCTGCTGGCCATACCTCAAGCATGCACCTATCTTCCTCCAGCACTCCCCTCTATGCCTCCTACCACAATAACCACAAACAGGAATGTTGGGCACCTATGTAACCGATCTAGAAGAACTCTGAGAGTACGCAGGTGTTGATTGCACTATAGGCTGACTTCTACTTTATAGCCTCCTCCTCTAATTACTACCCGCGGATCTTTCCTCAAATCTAGGTATTCGTTCAGCCTATCTAAGATGGGAGCTGCTCTCCTTCCTCTTACTCTGCAATCTAGAGCCACTCTTCCTTTTTTGTTCCCTCTTGGCTCTCTCTATCTTATATTTCTCTTCCATTTGAGTAGCTTTATCTATCATTGTAGTTAGAAAAGTAAACTCTATGGCAAGAAGGGCATTATGCAATGCAACATTCAATCCCCTCCTGAACTTACTAATCAAATCCGCTTCTATAGGTACTAGATGAGTTGCATACCTACTCAGCAGTATGAATTCCTCAGCATAATCCTCAACTGAGTGATCCCTTGCTCTAACTGCTCAAATCTCACTAAGTTACGGGTCCTAACACCCTCAGTGATGAACTCATATATCAGACATTGGCGAAACTCTGCCCAGGTGGGTGGGTGCTCTCCATATAATCTAGTCTCTATATGTTTTGAAAACCATGTCCAGGCTTTCCCTTTAAGTAACAATCCTACCAATTCAACTGACCTGAGCTCAAAAATAAGGTAGTCGCCTAAATACCTTCTTAACCTCCTCCAGAAAGTCTACCAAATTGGCACCTTTATCCCCTCTAAACTCTGGTAAGTTTAACTTCAGAAAGCTAAACATGGTGACTCCACCCTCAGTAATCTCTCTCCTATCACCCTGTGCAGCTGGCTCCCTCTGAGCCCCCACTGGCTGCACAGGAGCCGGTGCCACAACCTCAGGTACCATAGGTGGCTGAACTACTGCAGGAGCAGGTGGTGGTTGTGCCTGCTGCCTCTCTCTCCTCATCTCTACCATCTCTCTCCTAAGCTCCATCAACCTTCTCATCATCTCAACCCTCCAAGGGTCATCTCCTCTATCAGAATCCTCTGAAGTCCGCCGGGATCGAGACGGGCCTTTAGATACACTCATCTCCCTCACTAGGGACTCATTGGAGGCAACCTCAGCCTCTTGGGTATCTCGGTCTCTGCTATCTGATATATCTGAAATATCTATCGAGACAATATGTGAACAGTATCAGAATACAGAAAAATGCAGAATATAGACACATAACAGACGATTACAGCAATAGACGACAAATGAGATCCTATGCTCCATGGTATTCATAATTCTACCCCATTATGTAATTAGTCACTATCCATCTGTTTCTTAGATTCGCATTTTGTAATCCTAGTGCTCTGATACCACCTCTATCACGACCCGGTTTCCTGAGCCGCGACTGTCCTAGGGCACAGGAGACACCAATGGCGACCGGCACCCGTAGAACCTAATATCATTCGCATCATCTATAACTTCCATATATTATTCATATTCATTAATTACTAATCATGCTATTAACCTGCCATACATTCTGAAATAGCTGTAATATCAATTATCACAATACTGTATCAACACATATTATCATCCATATCATAATACCATCATCAGATACATGTTCGCTTCCTAGCTAACCCGTACAAACCCATGGAGTAGCTAGATAACGAACACCAAAATAAATGTTATATAAAAATAGAGTATATGCCAATACATCTGAAAGTCTGTAGCAGAATCCTTAGAGAAATAAAAGTCTGGATTCTACATTTCTAATCCTCTCCTTAAAGGGGTAAACAATAAACGGGTGAGTATAGATGATACTCAGTGAATTCACATTCATCGCAGTAAATAATAGGTATCATATAAACAAAGGTATCAATCAATGAAATATCAGTGTACTGAATAAATGTCAAGGTACAATAAATCCAAGTAATCATAACATAGGTTCGGTAACATATACATATATATATATATATATATATATATATAGACAGATAATGGGATGGACTGTATGAAAAGAAATCATATCGTCTCTAAACAATTAAATCGTTGGACCATGTAGGTCAATACTTCATCCATAACAGGGCAAATAAGCATAAGGCTGATCAGGCCCTATGACTGGGACCATAACCCTTCCCAGCTAGGGTACAAATATACAATGTGCACAAGGTCGATAGTATTTCCCCATTCCCCTGTCGAATCGGAAGTTCTGCCATAACCATATCAAGGTCAATATCGAGGGATACCATAAGCAACAATCGCATCCGGATTCATTCAATCAATCAATTAGTTCGGTTTCAATCAATACATTATCCATTATCAATAATGGCCATGCCATATACAATATACAATTATCAACTAAGGGTTAGATATTAAGGATATTTCATAAAACAAAAATAAGGTTCGGTAATTAAAATGGTTTATCAATTAAGGGTTTGGTATGAAGGACAATTCATAAGGCAAAATAAGGTTCGGTGATTGGAATGGTAAATATCAATAAATCAAAGTTATATAACATTATATGGATTGATTTGGTAAGAGAATATGAGTACAAATTCAAGGAAAATCCAAAGGTAACACAAAATGTAAGGTTCGGCCATTTAGGGGTTTTTCCTAAATGGAGTCCAACAATCAATTTAAGTAATTCATTATATCAAATGATGCATGTAGAACTCACCTAAGCCTTCCAATAGCCAAAGTAATAGCCAATAGCACCAATTCCTCAAAATCCCCAATTTTTGGCTACTTTGACAATTCAAATTTCACAATCTACAATTCCACACCAAATTAATCATCAATTAGTTGTTCACTTACATCCAATTAACTAATACTATCATCAATTTATAAAACCCATCACTAATTTATCAAATCATATCTCAAATTTCCAAATAAACCCTCAATTTTATGGATTTCCATAAATAATTATTAATCTAGATAAAATAACACTAAACCCATTTATTTCTATCTAAATAATATCTAATTAATCAATTAAAATCAACAAAAAAACCCTTACCTCAAATGGGTTAAAATGGCAGAATTTTATACTCCAATGCCTCTTGACATTTCCAGCTCTTTTCCATAAGCTAAGGATGAAAAAGAGATGAGCACAGATTCTATGTATGATTTCCATGAATTTTCTCTAAAAATTTTGATGAAGAAATTGTAAAATTGAAGAAGAAGAAAAAGGACAGTGTTTGGGCTTCTCTTGAAGAAAAGACGAACACGAAGAACAGAGAAGAAGGAAATTTTAAGTTAACGTGTTTTAATTCATCAATTACTACCTTTTTAAATCGGCTACTACCTTAGTAACTTTTCGCCTCTCCATTTCTGTTTCGCCAGTCCAGCTCACAAATGCCAGCTCGCAATTGCTTGCTCACCAATCTCAGCTCGCCAATGCCTCTTCGCATTGTTGGCCCGCAAATGCCAGCTCACCAATCCTAGCTCGCCAATACCTCTTCGCATTGCTGGCCCACAAATGGCAGCTCGCCAATACCTCTTCGCATTGCAGGCCCGCAAATGCCAGCTCGCCAATCCCAGCTGGCCAATGCCTCTTAGCATTGTCGGCCCGCAAATGCCAGCTCGCCAATACCTCTTCGCATTGCCAGCTCGACATTGCCTCTTCACAAGGCAAGCTCACCAATGCTGGCTGGAAAAATACTTAGCCTAATTCACAAAAATGCTACAAATATTCAAACTCTTCAATTGTTTTGGCACTTAGAATATATATACCGATTTAGGAATTCAACCTATCAATCAATATTATACAAAAGAATATCTTTCATGCTTATTTACTAACATCATCAAAATAATCAAATAAGTAAAATTTTATACCTATTACAGGATCAATAAATTAAATCAATTTCTATTTAAAATGTACACACATATAGATATATATATTTATGAAAATAGCAAGTGTTACAGTATCATTTTAGGCTAATCTAAATCAAACCATTGGATGAAAAGATCAATAATTAGATGGTTAGTAAGCTAGGTTTCATAATTTTTACCATAAGCTCAATGCATAGGATTGTACACTTGATTTTTAGTTGGATTTTTCCTACCCCTTCATCTTCCTTAGCCATTTCACCAACCAAAATTTTCTCTTTCCTCCATTATCAATTTTGCCCACCATTGTCCATCACCAAAACAAGTTGTTTTCTTTCATTTATTGAATTAAACTTGTTAATTCCATCATTCTAAACACAAATCTATGCTTAGATTCAAAGAAAAACCATGAAAACTTGATATATCAAAGCTTTGAAATTTTGGAAGAACTATTCGAAAAGTAAGTGATTTTGCAATTTTTTTGGTTTAATTATGTTCTTAAGATGTTCTTTGATGTTAATTGGTAACAAAAATGTGTTTAGGTTGGAAGAAA